>JABBOT010000034.1:1571321-1839225 GCA_016165875.1 Acanthopleura granulata
TATTTGATATACAATATACATCACATGTCACACAATCTCACGATTGTGGATTTGAACAGCACTGACTGATGTAGGAGCCCCTCCCGTACTTGTTAGCACCTTCAGTGGAAGGGTAAGTGGCTCAAATAGGAGACAGTTCAAATCCGGTCTGGGACGGGAAAGTTTTATATTTTCTCCGCTCTTCTTATTCCTGAGGCCTTGAGGACGATTTGTGGAGTGAAAGTCTCTGTCACAAACGATAAACTACGTCACTCTGGTTTGTCAGACGTCCCTTGTTCCTGGTAACTCAGGTTTCTGGTATTTATAAAGCTGAAGGGAATCGTAAAAGTGGAAAATTCAAATTCATAAAATTAATGTATTATTGCCTTTATATTCTATGTTTAAATAGCTATCACTGCAGCTACAAACCTTTTTCACCGATAATTTTGAACCCTGTGTTGATATTTGCAAGGTGTTGCACCGGTATATCACATTCAGTATTCCTCTTTCACTACAAACTCAAAAACGCATAAAATAGGCCACCATCGTTTTAATGAAATCTTTTTGAGTTAAACAACCACTGAATAAATATATGCATTCTTATGTGATTTGTGGCGTACATACACACTTAAACCTGAAGACATATTTTTGGAATGCAAATTGTTACACTCATATACGGTGAATGGGCACTCGAAACACATTTAATGTTGAAATAACCATTCACCTTTCCTGCTCAATGAGCCGTTTAGAGTCCACGTGATAACAAAGGACAGGAAACGATGAACTTGCCCCTGTATTAGTTATCTTCAACTGTGAGGGACGGTAAATAAAGACCCTGTTATGCTCTGTATCCTTCACCACCACATTTAAGCGTTCCGATTCCACTAAACCCGATCATACGGAGCGTATATTTATAGCGTTGAATATGATCGTCACTTTGGATACATGGACATTGTAATCTGAGATACACAATTTTGATTAACGACAATTAGTAGAGTAGTCGTACACCATTTGAATACTTGTTTAATCCATCTGCCGCCGTTGTGTAAGTGAAATATTCTCGAGCACGGCGTAAAACACCAACCAACTAAATAAATGTATAAATAAATCCGTCATCAACACTTGACTGTTTCTCTTTGCATGAATCGACCCAAATATCTTACCTTGTATACTTCATTAGGTCTCTGGTAGTTTGGGATGCCTCCAAACTCCACAAAACACATACCCACTAACTTCTCCTCCGATCTAACCAGTAATTGCCAGATGTTAAAATGAAGATATCATCCACATTTGAGCTTCACATGCGTAATACAGCGATAAATAAATCACTAAATTAAACGGCATACCAAAGGATTTTGGTAAATCATTATTTGGTTAATCAGAAGCTGTTAACCGAGAGAACGGAGATAAATCGGTTACCGAATTATAACGCCCGTGTTAACGAAGCCAGCTGTGCCCCTCTGGTGCTATCAATGATGGGCCTCGGGTTCATGTCGGTTTTAATGGAGCTGTCATTGGCGGGTTTTATGAGGTTTATGAGGCCCTCGTGGATCTCAAGTCCATGAGGGCCTCCTGGCGCGCTGGTGCTGAACGACCTGAAGTTTATAAGGGCCTCTTGTCTTTGTTACTGAACGGCCTCAAGTTGATGGTGGCCTCCCGTCGTTGTTACTGAACGGCCTGAGGTTAATGGGGGCCTTATGTCATTGTGATTGCCCTGAAGTTAATGAGGATCTCATGTCGTTGTTCATAAATGGTGTATCAATGTAACTGAGAATGATGACGTAGACATCCTATGGGGCTACCGGTTCTGAGAATTCATCTACCATGTCGGCAACAGTCCAGGTTTCGAAGACCTGGTCCTTGTCAATTTTAGTTTCCACCAGATTGACAAAACTGGATCCTGGTACTTGGTTTATTCCTCCATTTCAAATTTCCTTTTTCAAAACAGAGACGATTCTTGTTCAGACACTTGAATGTTCTCTAAATTGCAATGCACTGTGTATGTATCATCCAGTAATGGGGCCAGGTAAACTACATGTCGGGTGGACAAAGACTTACAGAAGTGGATCAAAGATGCAGTAGGCGTTCAATAACAACTCGTGTATATATATATTCGCGGTTGGTTTGAGCCGGTATATGTCAATACAAGACATTCTGTTATCTGCCTGGTGAACTTTCACACCACCTATGTTTGTTCAAACGTCACCATGGCTACGATTCCACTGAAGTATGTCTAATGTGAAGCTAAATCTTAGATTCTGCCAGATTTCACCGCTTAGGTGTGACCATTTCCAAACTGTCACACTGTCGTCGCTGCTCTAGTTTTATCCTCTGTGCTGTAGTCTTTATATTGTACGTATAATACTTTAGCCAGCAGTTCGCAGTTACTGGATAGCTATTCAATGGGGGCCAGTCATTATTTAGATAAAGATATAATAAGCGGTATCTCCATTACTCCTACACCTATAGGCCTCAAATTTAGCACCTAAATCAGGCTTTATACAGGTTATGACATGATATACATAGTTCCCAAATTCCAACACCAGGGGGCGCCTCTACGAATAACTCCCCGAGTAATTGTGTACTCTGTCTTTCCATGAATACTACACATACAGGCTTCAAATTTAGTCTATTACACAAATTTCATACGGGCTATCACGTGATGTACATGGTTCATAATTCAAACACAAGGGGGCGCCTATGCGAATAATTATCTAAATAACTGTCTACTCTGTATCTCCATTAATACTACACATACAGGCTTCAAACATAGTCTATCAAACCACCTTCATACGGGCTATCACGTGACGTACATAGTGTCCAATTCCCACACCAGGGCCCGCCCCTGCGAATATCTGTCTGAATGACTGTCTACTATGTATCGCCATTGATACTACACGTAGTGCCTTCAAACTTAGTCTCGTAAACAAACTTCACACGGGCTATCACGCGAGGTACATAGTTCCTAATTCCAACACAAGGGGGCACCTCTGCGAATAATTCTGTCCTAAGAAAGGTATAGTTCGGACAGATAAAGAAGAAATGACACGCATCTTCAAAAGGGGCACCAAGGTTACAACTGGGGCTATTAATTAAGTGTTTACGCAAACAGGTCTGCATTTAATTGACTTCAACGACGCCTTAGTTTAGAGTCAATAATGTTTACTCCTCTGGTGCCCTCCTTATAAAACTCTGGAACTTTTCTCGATTTTCGTATTTATGACGGGAAAATACTCAACGTAGGGCTTTGTCTAACTTCAGGGCTTAACTGGTTTCAGTCGCGTAATGTTTGTGGTGGAAATGAGAGTTTAGTGAGTTCCAAGCGACATGCTGGGAAGTTGATCTGTTATATGGACTTACCGAAGGCGGCGTTATATCGATGAGGAAATCAGGAACGTTGTCTTGGAGGATCTTGTACACTATTTTTAACCAAGCTGTTTTCCGTAGATCAGCCAATTGTTCCCACCCAGTTTCGTAATACAGATATTCTTTATTTGTATAAATCGGCAGACCGGTGAGAGTTGAAGTCTGTCTAATCAGATTCGTTACTTCCTGGGAGCAGTTATCCCAGACAACACATGAATAGTCTATTATAAACCTATTATATGTTATAATACAATCTCGCTAATGATTCTCTACTAATTTGATACTTAATCATTAGAAGCATCCCTATTCTTTTTGAGGCAAGTTTGATAATATAATTGATATGGGAATCCTATTTACAATTTGCTTGCAGAAAAACTCTCAGGTGTTTGTTGTTTGGTGATTCTTTAATAGCAGAATCATCAAGCAAAATTTCTACCGACTTCTGAAAAGCTTTGCTGGTAAACGGTATAAATACTGATTTTAATGCATAGAATTGCATCCTTCATTCCCTTGACCAATCTAAGATTGTCTTCTAAACCATTCTAACAAACTACACTCATTACCTTTATGCCATAAACCATCAAATGCTTTTGATATATCAAGAAAAAGTACACCGTTGATATCGTCGTTTTCTAATCTTTGGCACAGACTGTGATAAAATTCTATTAGCTGATATACAGTAGAGTGGCCATGTCTAAATACTGACTGAAAGTCATGAAAAACTATGTTCGAAATGAAGTCGTTTTATAGACATACTTCAATATTGCTCTTTCCATTACCTTTCTTAAACAGCTTAGAAGAGAAAGTGATAGTTACTTTGATGGGGAATGTTTGTCAATTTGTTTGAATATAGGAATGACATTAGCCATTTTCCAGACATGTGGAAAAGTCTTAGAGGTTGCTGAATAAAGGTGTAAGGGTTTGCTTATAGGGCGACTCCTTTCATCATACGGTGACTAATCATATCGCAACCTATCCCTTTATTTGTATCTTATGTATTTATAATGCCACCAGTCTCATCTTGGGTGATGGTAATATCAGTTAGTATTGTTCGGCTTTTACATGAAGGCGGGGGAAGGGGATGCATTTTCTTCTGCGATTGTGGAGACAGAGGCAAAGAAAACCGTTAACGAGTCTACCTTTTCTGTGCTTGAAAAAAGTTGTTTTTTTTTTCTCAAGATCACCAATTATAGAAAGAAAAGGAACTTCTGAATCTTTCGCATTATTCATAAATTTGCTTTACAGGCTTCAAACTTTGCCCCCCTTGAGCTGAATTTGGGAACTATGTACATCACATGATAGCCGGTATGAAGTTTGACTAAAGCTAAATTTGAAGCCTGTAGGTGTAGGAGTAATGGAGATAACGCCTATTATATCTTTATCTAAATAATGACTGGCCCCCGTTGCATAGTTAATCGCCAACTGCGAACTGCTGTTTAAAGAATTGTACGTTTATATTGTCATTCAGACCCGTGAACTGTTTGAGTTTGATTAAAATTTATTGTCAGAAAAGTGACGCACTCTCTATTTAGCGGCTTGGGGACGTCTGAGCACATGTGAAGTAAGGCAGTGAATAGGGAAAGTATCTCACGGCGAGCTTTCAGTCACGACCAGGTTAAGCATATCAAAAGCCAACTTAGTCAGACTTAACAGGGGTATATTGTATATTAATGACGGTTGACCCTGGGACACAACAGAGCATTGTATCCAAGGTTGACACAGGCTGAAAGTTACACTGGCTCTAGCCGGTAACTCTTATACTGTAGGGAGAGCCGCGCGAATCCTGGATTACAGCGGTTGAATTTACAGCCAGGGCAAATATGGCCTTCACCACACACACATATATACAAATACTGAGTTAACAGCTTCACCGAAGCATACCCTGAGCTTAAACGTGGAAATAAGTTGTAGTTACCACAACTGAGAATACATACCCTACATACATGTAGCACACAGAGCTCGACCAATATTAATGCCCAGATTGTACAATAAGGCGCCCAGGCAGCTTCTCCAAAGAATAGATTCTCGGTAATCACCGTCTGTTTCATAAAGATACTTGAAAATATGCACGATATACTATTTATTTATTCATTTGATGGGTGTTTAACGCGGAACTCAAGAATATTTCACTTACACGACAGTGGCCAGCATTATGTTGGGAGGAAGCCGGGCAGAGAAACCGGGGGAAACTCACTACCATCCGCATGTTGCTGGCAGGAACGTACCACGTACGGCTGATACACTTCATATATCTCAAAAATATTTCCTAAAGATTTAATCTTTCCAGGGAACACGATGTACGGGCTCAATCCTCACCCTGAGCCCCTATTTTTAGATTCCTCTCATGAGTCGTGTGGTCTTGGTGATAAAATAAACGGTCAGCGACGCTCTTGAGATCGTTTACGCCGTGTAATTTTCGTTAAGTTCCTTTTAAAGGTTGAGGAAATCAAAGGTACAACCTATGGCAAGTTACTGGTGAACTTTCTTACGTGTGACGAACAGTGACGTACACCATACTCGTGAAGGGTCTCATAATTGATAAAGAGACGATCCGTTTTATAAAGACACGATATACATGTACATATACAGAGAGAGTCGATACAATTTATACTGAAACGATATATAAATATAAGTAATATCTATACTTCAATCATATGATTGCAATGAAAAGCAGGTGATATCATCGTATGTAGACAGTATGTAGACAGTATGTGGACAGTATGTAATTCACAAAGTTGTGCATGTCATCTTCCACGTTCTCTATTTAATGTTAAGGTTGTGTCAACAACTACGGATGACACCGATGTGATCTCTACTATCTGACCCTTTTGAAATGTTACATCCATGTATGTTATAACCTAAAACGTGAAGTGTATAAGTAAACGAAACACTGGCGAAAAGCTGTCAAACTCTGATATGCCATGGGGCTAGGGGGTGTGCAACTTGTTTCTTCTTAAAAACTGTTAGAACAGTTAGAACAAAAAAGTAATTGAATAACCGGTGACGTGTAACTATTTGCCAACTATAACACTTTCATCGCTGCCCCGGTTTTACTCTCTATGCTGTAGTCATTTATACTGGTACTATTCACTCTCGTGAATTTGCAGAAAGTGACATATTTTCCTTTATTCCGATGTAATTATATGCAAACTTAGATTTAGTTAGATTCTCACTTACAACAGATGATACACTTATTGAATATGACAGCGTGAGATATGTCACACGTAAGGCTTATTCGATATATATATCCTTCTCCTTAATCTATATTACGTTATAGGCTTAAATTTTACAAAGCCCTCTATACAGTAGCCCCAAGCGCTACGTCCCACAGAGCGCAACACTAAAAATAAAACATGAACAGCATACGGGAACATAATTTCCCTACCAGTTTAAATTTTAACACAAACATAGTCCAGTATATAATCCTGTAATGTGAAACGATAATGCATAAATCGGAATGTTACTTCCATTTACTCCTTTTACAGTGTCTGTTATTAATATACTATTATTATTATGCATTAATTTGCGCTGAAGTCTAGTGGGTAACTCACCGTCGTGGTACTGTGAATGTAGCTCGTGTTATTTACACCAACTTTATTGTCCCCGTCCACCTCCATGATGTTCTCTTGGCTGTTGCTCGCGGACTCGGGAGGCGTCTTCGTCATTTCGTATTTTTCCTTCTTGTGCATTGTGTGCCTTAGTCTTGTTACGCCTAGCGCCGAACCAAATCACGGTATACTCTAATGTTGAGTTCGATATAAGCCTGTTCTTATAACCATCTCAGAGTCAGTAGCACGGTTCACTGTCAATTCATAGGGAGAAAGCGCGTCGACTTCTGAAATGAGGTCAACAGGTATATCAGTGGCAAACAACCGGTAAGAATTTTGATTCGCCTGACGTATAGAAGGCGAACAGAGGAAGGGCGAGGGAGAGGCCTGTAATAGTTCATACAGCTGGGAAGTTTTCAAGCTGATATTGCTGTCACGTGCTAGAGTGACTGCTTCATGTAAGAATCTGCTTATGGAAATGAACATGTGACAAGTGACTTAGCCGCTACCAAAAACACGAACCTTGTCTTTACAACTGCATTTAGGTAAGATACAGTGTGAGATAAAAATCTGTTTTAATAAGCGACGTGGGGTTTGGTGGGAGCTGGCTGTGCTTGGGAGGGGGTGGTTGGGGTGACGGAGCTCAATAATGATTTATTTTTCTTTGGTACACCTTTACAATATCAACATTCTTTCTTTTGGCTTCGCTACAGGCAATCACCTTAAATGCATGTAACAATGCAACCACTTCAATCTACCTACTGATAGGCATAACCACATCCTATAATGAAATCTTTCGGGACATACCTTCATTCACATACTAGCTCTAAATTAATTCTGCGTTGCAGACAAATACTGATTGGTCACATCAGCCCGTTAACTGCATCACACAACATTGGACTAAACGCGTTACACATCCATTTTAACTAGAATTAAGGGAAGGTCCGACAGCAACTTGGGGATGGTGGTAGGTTTCTCCAGAGCTCTGCCCTGTTTCCCCTCACCATAATGCTGGAAGCTTTCCCTTGGGGGAAATAGTCTTGAGAACGGCGTAAAACACCAATCCAATAAGTAATTGAGTAAATAAACAAATAAAACAAACAAACAAACAAAGGAAAAATAAATAAATAAATACATAAATAAATAAATAAACCACAAGTATACGAGAGTTAATCCTGAAGGGTTGACGCATGGAATGTGTATAGTACTCGTTCTCGCTCTACCAAAATGATATACACCTCTCAAGAGTCGTACATGTCGAGTAGATGTTACTATGTCGTGTAGAGTGTTACTATGTCGTGTAAATTGTTACTAAGCATTTACACGAGCAGTTACTCTGGTATCATGCATTAAGTTATCTATACGTGTATGCCTAATTCGGATGTTTCCTTTACCGTACATGACAACGACCAGGCCTGGGGGAGGTGTGGGTTTACACGTATGTCCTGTTAAGTTCTTATGAAGTTTGTCAGTACTTAGCATTATAGTTATTACAACTTGTGATCTATCTATACCGGTTGTCATCATAATACTGCGTTAAGTTGTTTTCCAGGTGTTCTCTAAAAGGAATAACGATGTGAGTCATTTTTTTTTTTAGGCATACAAAGTACGTTGTACTAGAACGTCGTTCCCAATAAAGCAGAACAGAAAAAGAAACATTTCTAGACGCTGTACCTTTTAAATATTGGAGATGTAAGATGACGCTTGAGAGCTGTCAAATTGTATTCCTTACTTCTAATTCTTACATCAATAACAGTTTTCTGACTCGTTAAGTATATGTGTGTATTCATTTATTTCATTGTTGCCTTTCAAGTCGTACACAAGAATTTTCAAGTTATACGATGTCGAAATAACTCTTGACTATGGCGTCACACAACAATCGAATAAAGAAAAAAAACAACAGTTTTTATCGCTCATTTACAGGATGGTGGCCATTGCTATGTGCGGAGGAAGCCGGAGTGCCACCGATCTTTGACAGGTTACTGCTGAACTTTCCCAGTTGTGTCGGACAGATCAACACAGGAGCGCCTTGAACTGCATTCTCCACGGACCCACGAACAGTGACAGTGGGATATTCTACAATACATCTACCCCGCGCGGTTTTTAAATCTGCAACCTCGTAATAACTATGTAGTATTTAAGAACCAAACGTGCCATATCTTACGAAACTGATGTGAATGAAAAAAATTAGCATTTTTTCCGAAGTGTGCAGATAAAAACGAGAATGATAAGGCTATAGCCTAAGGCAAGCATGTAATGCAGATGTCTCAATAACCTGTTCCTAACAACAACTGTTCTCCGCAGTTTGCAGCTGTGTCTGCTATTTTGATATAGTATGTCGGTCTCACTATTACCCGCGTCTTCCTGACTTTCTACATGCAAAAATGTTCCTCTTAAGACGTGCAAAACAGGCTTCAGTGACTCAAAACCACATTCTGCCGATCTATCCGGGCTTGTGATCTAGAACAATTACAGTTCGTGAACCCTTACAATGTTCACTTTAGAATAAATACAAATTATTCGTGGAGAGGCTTGAAAGGAAAGCTATAAATATACCTGTGCACCTTATATTCACATATTTGTCCTTTACGACCCCCCCTCCCCCCGCACCAACACGAATCCGCGTCAATAGCCGAGTTCAAGCGAAAGGTCTGTTGCTGTTAGGTTTACTTCAGGTATGCAGAGACAGCATACGAACCCGACCACTGACAGACAGGTGCCACGTACATGTAGCATGAAGTTGACGGACCGACTTACCTGGAATTGAACAGCAGGTGAAAATTCCCTTCTCTCTTGGTTGCTGTTTGGAGTATACAGGAGATACAACGTGCGTCAATGTTTACTCGTATGCCAGCCTTCCTAAATAACAGTTGTGGTCAGTTGTCTTGTGCACAAAGCCCTCGAAAGCGTACAGTGAGACAGTCACGGGTTTCTGAGGGCCTCCGGCTGAGGGCATGCGTGATCCAGCTGTCACGTGACATTTGCGGTCTGCCTACCTGGTTATACTCGTTGAGACGGAAATGGATTATGGGAAAAGATTTTGTGATTGATGTTGAGGGAAGGGGGAATGAGGGTAGGTGAGTGAAGCGGTTGAGGTTGATATATGCATTAGCATAGAAAACCATTGCACTGTCTGATTTTAAAGCAATCAACTCTACGCCATCTAGCCGCATTTCCCAAATTTCTCATCAAACTCTTTCACACTTCATTTCTTTTTTTCCACTGTTGCATCAGAGACTGTGCAGCGCTTGCAAAGTAACCCCTCCGCCACTGATGTCCCGGGATTCATCTAAGACAAGCGGGTTTACAGAGTGGAATGAATGTCTACAATATGTATCACTGAGTCCAAACGTCACCAGTTTGCTAATCATGACGAGCAGTCATTCAATTTTACTACTTTTGAACTTGGCGACAAACTCTACAGAAATCCAATAAAATCTTGAACTCTGATGTTGTCGGAAATGTCCGGTAGATTCGCCTGGCGGCTACGGTGCATGTGCACTGGCCTTTATAGGGTCGTAAATAAACAACCACGGTATTAGAGAGCGAATGCAAACGTTCTGCGCACACGCTGTTCATAGGGGAGATAAGCTTGGCTACATACCCTATCCGTGAACTGCAATAAGTAGCGGATTTTATACACGAAAAAAACTAGGACGGTAAGAGGAGGTCAGCGTTGAACATAACAAAACTGAAGCCTCCTGGCGACTTCCGTTGAAGACAGGTTTCTCTCAACATACGAAACATTATTGACAATGTTATTGATTCAGTTGTACTGAGAAAAATGTTGGTTTGCTATACAAGATGTAATATTATTGTGTTGATATTTAGTCTCCTATGAAGCCTCTTCATGGACGGATCGGTCGTAAGTACATGATGACATGATGTGCTCTCGTTTAAGTCCCCTCGTCGTGCACGGATCGGTCGTAAGTACATGATGACATGATGTGCTCTCGTCTAAGTCCCCTCGTCGTGGACGGATCGGTCGTAGGTACATGATGGCATAATGTGCTCTCGTCTAAGTCCCCTCGTCGTGGACGGATCGGTCGTAAGTACATGATGACATAATGTGCTCTCGTCTAAGTCCCCTCGTCGTGGACGGATCGGTCGTAGGTACATGATGGCATAATGTGCTCTCGTCTAAGTCCCCTCGTCGTGGACGGATCGGTCGTAGGTACATGATGGCATAATGTGCTCTCGTATAAGTCCCCTCGTCGTGGACGGATCGGTCGTAGGTACATGATGACATGATGTGCTCTCGTCTAAGTCCACGTGGACAATGAAATATTGAGCAATAGTACGCTACACACATGCAATATTATTGTTCAATCGTCAATAAAATCTACTGAGATTAGATTTCGTTAATATTTTAATCAATTCAGTCTAGAACTTCAATGTCACACACAGACGATCAATAAGATTGTCACTACTTTTGTATTCACAGTAATACTGTGAATGACATTGCGCGTGTGTAGGCCGCTTTAAGTTTCGTTGAACGGCGATAAAAGGGTTAATGACCTGTATGCAATGTACATATCCGCCTGGAGTAAATAAAGCCCTGAATAGCAAAGCTGCAAGTCTGTATTCTACTTTATTTGTATTTGTGTCGACACTTAGATTTATTGCTGAAGGAAGCTGATTGAAGTTACACTGTGTCTTTTTCTTTACCTGTACTGTGGGGGGGGGGGTGACGGGGGCAAAGGTTTAAGGTTTCGAATCACTGCTCAGAGGCAGAACGAGTTATTCGCGGGACAAGCAAAAGTACGTGGTCATTAATGCCTATGGTACAACGTTACACATTTTACACGTGTAGTGCCTATTAAGCCTATAATTTGACATTATATGCTCAAGCCATTGTTGAAATTTACGTACATATGTCTCCAGGGGAGGAATCACGTAAACTGCGCGAAATATCCTGAATATTGTGTTACTGGAGAGGGTAATAGGGGCTTTGACATGAAGACACCTGCTGAATTTGTTTATTCCGCGCCCCCCACACGCGAATATGTCATGTGTACACGACACTACCTGTATTTGGTTTATTACATGTACACCCTATATTACACCCTACATTACATGTACACCTTACATTACATGTTCATCCTCTTCTCTGGCCGCATGTGGAAAGGTCTGCCAGCAACATGCGGATGGTGTGGGTTTCCCACGGACTCTGTCCGGTTTCCACCCACCATGATGCTGGCCTCCTTTGTAGTAGTGAAATATTCATGAACATGGCGTGAAGCAGCAATGAAATCAATAAAGAAATAAAGACATAAATAGATCATATTCTCCAAGACACGACCAATAAGAAACATGTATTGAAAAGTAAGGCATCGAATAGGATACTTTATGAAATGCCTGGTGCTCGCTAACCTTCCAACTCTAAAGGTAAGACCTACGTGCTCCAGGTGGATTCGAACACTCGGTCGTGCTAAAAAGCGCTTTAATTCGTACGGGGATAGGCAAGGTTTCAGGGTTGGGGTTCACTCGGATAAGTACATCCGCAGTAAATTTGTGTTCTATTCTGATAACTTGGAACGGACATAGGGTACCGGTTCCGGGAGCACTGTTCAATCCTGTACAAGCTTATGTCACCCGCGGAGGGAGAATCAGCCCACTATAAGCCTTCACATGTACGTCATCAGCCAGGCTCGCAAGCTGTATGCTGACGCGCGACACGGAGAGAGCGACTCTTCCTGTTTAGCTAAACAATGGCACTCTGTGACTCAAAACTGGCTGAGGCTTTCCCCAGGCATGCAGTCCAGTGACTGGCTCGTTTTTGTGGGCACGTTAGATAACTGAGGAGATCATGTTAGTTCTGACTGGCGTCGAATCACCATTGAATTTAGTTCAGATCGGAAAGATTTCTGCGCATGATATTTTTATCCTGTGTTCTTGTATACTGGGTACCGCGTAAAATAGACCACAAATCTCTGACACATGTGTTGTGTCACGTTAGTAGTAAGCTTTAGAGAGTAAGTAATTGACGTATAATACGTGGTTTTCCGTCTAAATGTCTCATATGAATGCCCCCACGCCATGAATGTCCAAGTGAACCAATTCGTCGTTAATTATTTGCTAAAGCTAACGTAAAAATGTTGACAAACAGCAAGCTAAGTTCTCCAATATTTAAATTAAACATTTAAGTTAAATAACTAAAGTAAATAATTAAATTTAATCATGCACTTAAATAAAATTACGTGTTTAAAGTAATTTGCACTTTTAATTTATTTAGATATTTAAACGAAATTAAATTACATATGTAAGGAAATCGAATTACATATTAAAATGAAATTAAATTACATAACTTAATTATATTAAATGGAAGATTTATATATTAAATTACGTACTTAAAGTTCGCTTCATTTCATTTTAATTTAATTTCATTAGGGTTTAAAGCTGTACTCAAGAGATCTTTGTTTGTTGGTGAAAAGAACGGGAGTGCTCTGCTTGATTTTACTTCAACCGTCCGTCGCGTGTAGACCAGGAGGTACCAATGAGGTTTGGTAGTATTCGCTGGGGTCTACTTGATTTTACTCCACCCAGAGATCACCTATAGACCAGGAGGTGCCCAATGAGATGTGGTGGTATTCTCTGGGCTATGTTTGATTTCGTTCTACCCACACACCGCCTTTATACGTCAACTCTTGTCTGTTGAGGTGTGGTAGTATTCTCCGGGCTCTTTTTGACTTTACTCCAACAGCGCAGGCCTTTTGCATCAGGTGGTGCCCGTTGAGGTGTGGTAGGCCAAGCTGGGCCGACTTTCACAAAACTTTGTAAATTAATTTATCATAATCTTTCTCGTAAATCACGGCGCCTTATTACGCCACAACCCAGGCAAAAAAGCCACGAAAAAAAGTTTAAAAAAAAGAAGAGAATTAAGACTTAGGAAGTTTTGGGAAAGTGGCCCCTAGCCAGTTTCCAGTAAAGTTCATCGATGGAAGTATTTCCGAGAATTACCGACCATTACCGACGCATATATAAAGAGAAGGGATTATATAAAATATGTCAAATGTTTTGGCATAGCTGTCTTCATTTCCCTTATTGTAATAATCGGGGGCCTCCTGGACTCAGTCGGTTAGCGCGCTATCGCAGCAAAATGACCTGATGTATCCCACCAAGCAGTCTCTATGAGTTCAAGTCCAGCTCATCTCCGGCCGTAAGTGGGGAGGTCGGCCAGCAACCTGTGGATGGTCGTGGCATTCCCACGGCCTCTGCCCGGTTTCGTCCCACCATAATGCTGGCCGCCGTCGCATAAATGAAATATTCTTTAGTACGGCGTAAAACACCAATCGAATAAATAAATAAATACTATAATAATCCATGGTTTATAGCACGTAAATGTTTTAGCCTTGACCAGCATCTCTACAAATGGCCTTGTCTGTCCGTCTGTCTATCTGTCGGTTAGTTGATCGGAGCTTCTGCCGGTCGGTCAATTACCCCGATTTTAACGTTCTGTCTTTTCACACGAGCCACTGACGTATTTGTTATTATTCTACAGCGGCTTTATTAAGTATGGCCAAAATACAAATAAAAAGACAAAAAAGAAAAACGAAAAAACACATGTGACAGATGAAATACTAAATGGTATGTGCTCACACCGAACAGGCCAACACTGCCCAACTAAAATGTCAAAGCACTCTATAAGGAGTCCACTCAGTCACGCTCCGATAAACTGCAAGTGCTATTCGTCACTTTTCACATTCCAAGTCTAGAGAGAACTGTTTGAATACCCCACGGCTTTCTTGTGCTTCTTTAATACAGCCGTGTCCCGTATATATATGCTAATATGACAGACAATGGTGTCAATTCTATATGTGATAAACGTGTAAAGTCGTAGGCTGCAGATTCACGTGCGATAGTGTATCTGTATATACTGAGACGTACGAAGCTCTGCATCATTGTATTGAGTAGACAGGTATAGGTACTTCAAGTGAGAAGGAAAATAAAGAGAGCACAAAAGCTTCAGTAGCTGAACATGTCTATGCAGGATGAAAACTGCACACAGATATATGTCATATCAGGTCTTACCGTTGGGTAAATATGCCTACCGAATGCCCTGTTTTTCCACTAGATACTAACAAAATATCTTAGAACTATGAAGTACAGACGTAGTGCTGTTGACAAACGTGACAGAGCCTAAGCCACTGTTTTCAGGGTCGCCTTTACAGTGACCTGTCAAACACCCTGCGTATTTTCCTGTTATACACGCTCTTAAATCCTTAAGAAAATATGTATATAGATGTATAAATGGGAATGTGGGATAGCATAGTATGTAATGGAATTAAACACACATATGTCAATGGCCTGGCTTTCATTAAAAACGTGAAATAAGCTTGTCTGAAACATCACAGGGAATTTTATCAAAAGAGAAATGGGACAAAAGACACCATTTTGGCTTCATATAGGATAAATTAATGTTACGGTCATTTCAGTACAAACGTTATCATGGTTTGGCTACAACAATTGCAACCTTGTAACACTAACCGGATGATTATTACAACCTGGTGACAACATAGCATAGTATCACAGTCTTCTGCAAACATGGGGGAATTATCACAGCATGATAACAACAGTCATTATTACAATCTTGATATAAGAGCAAGCAATGATCATTTCACTCACGGAGGAACAGATTATCATTATAGCCTGATAATCAGATATGGATTTATAAGAGTTTGGAGATACAAGTGTCAACATGTAGAACAATGGGGCGATATGTTGAACAGTACTCAGGGTGATTAGGCTCGGCGGGCTTTCAGGTCAGTTTGGAGGATTAATAGGTCATGGGCTGAGGGAAGGTAAACCTCTTGATCTCAGATTACTTGATTCTTGCGTAAGAATTTACAAAATAAAAACAATTCGATGTGAATATGCAGATTCTTGTCCTCTCACATCCCATCTCTATCCCTCTTATCTTTAACATTAACCCCGATTTCGCGGCTGCGGACAAGTCCTTGGCTAAACCTGGTTAGTAATATAACTTAAAATTTTGTTGGTTCAGTTTTCGGAAAAGAAACATGTGATTTGCAAGGCAGCTGTTTTTTTTATTATTAAAACATGGCCTGGTAACTACAGTGTACGCCTCGAGGTAGAGAGATCCGGGATCAATCCCAGGTTGGGTCAAACAAAAGACTTAAAAAGTGGTACTGGTTGCTGCATCGCTTGGTGCTCGGCACTGAGAGAATGAATCATTGAATGGTTATGGCTTTACGCCACATCGGCAATTTTTCAGCCATATCGTGGCGAGAACATGTTTATATCACGAATAGGTATATGGTTTTCAGCAAGAAAATATGAACATGCAAAACAAATGAAAAAGACAGACGTGATTAAAACCAGGTAAAACAACCAAACCTCGGTTAAAAATTGAAAATCACACTAATACTTAAAATGTTTATATGTATATATACACTAGAAACATATTTGTATAATCTAAAAGGAATTTTATAATCTTACATATTTTAGGCAATCACTGACAGTCAAATATAAAGTTAACTGTGTAGAATCTTTGCCGAATATGAGCAAAGTCCACATAGTCAACAAGGATATATTTGATGCATTATTGCGTATAAAATTGATTGCGCATATAAGATGGATTAAGAACACAGACGTAGACAGGGTTTGTTGGGTGAGCTTTAAGCTTTGTAGCTTTGTGCCTGTGATATAAGGAAGGCTCATACGCCTTTAGGTATAAACTCTCTACTGGTGAGGTTCTAAACTCGCCAAGGCTGAGCCTCAGACCCTGGTGATGGACCGAATCCAACATTTTAAGATATGATTTCCTAGAGGAACCATAAATGATGGACTCATAGTCCAATTTAGACCTCACCAGAGAACGATATAAATTGCATCCTTTAAATGCTGAATTTTGGCTTTATTGTTCTTGCCCTTAAGTTTCTGAACCATATTCCAGACCTTACGCATAGATGTTTTGACGTAATGCCTGAAACAAAGTTGCGCCAAGATCGTCTCTGTGATCCTTGTCCGGTTTAGGTACCGGGATAATACCGGCCTCTCTCCATGACGGCCGGAAATTCCCAGTTATCCAAATGTCATTAAGTAAGTCCAAGAGATGTCTCGTGTGGCTCAGATGGTAAATGGTTCAGAACCTTATAACATATATTATCCGGGCCGCACGTAGTATCGTGTGGCTTTTTCAGAGGAGTTTTAAGCTCTTCAATTGAAATGGGACAATTATAGTCTTCTAAATTCTTAGAAGAAAAGGGCAATTTAATTTTCTCCTTCTGATTTTTAATATGCTGAAATTCAGGAGAGAAATACGCAGATGAAGTTTTCTGAGATATTGTTTCAGCTATTTTATTAACTAGATTATGTGGTTAAGTTAAACTATCACCATCCTTTAAATGGTAAATTTTGGCTTTATTTTGTTCTTTCCCTTAAGTTTCTGAACCATGTTTCAGATCTTACGCATGGGTGTTTACACATAATGCCTGAAACAAAGTTGCCCCAACAAGATCGTCTCTTGGACTTAATCAATCGACGAGCCTTAGCTCTAAGTATACGAACCTGGTTTGAATTATTATTGTCTGGACAATGATTAAATCTGCGCTCGGCCTTTGTACCGTCCTTAATGGCTTTGCGACAGTCATTATCATACCAGGGTTTACTTTCGGATTTCGGATTTGTCGAGGTCTTAGGGATGCTTCTATCGGCTGCTGTTAATATGACTTCAATAAATGTAAGCAAAGGATCGTCTTCAGCATTGAGATTCTCTGGAGTGATGTCAGCCTCACAGAACACCCCGAATGCCATCCAGTCTGCTTTATCGAACTTCCACCTAGCTACATGTTCTAAAGAATGAGAAATGAGATGTTCTAAAATAATAGGAAAATGGTCACTACCGCAAAGGTCACCATACACCTTCCAAGAAACATCCAGAAGAAGTGATGGACCCGCAACAGTGAGATCGATAGCAGAATATGAACCACTACCTGGATGAAAATAGATATTAGAACCATGACACAGTTCATCTTTAGGTAAGAAATCTTCTACTATTTTGCCCCTATCGTTCATATTATTACTACCTCATTGGGGGCTATGCGAAATAAAATCTCCAATAATTATGCCAGGAGTTGGCAGTTGGTTTTTTAATTATGCAACTGCCAAAATGACAAAGGAGAATAGCAGAAACATAAACTGAACATAAAGTGATTCTTTTCGGTAAGGAAACACTGACGGCCATAGCCTGAAGCTGAGTATCGAGAGCAACAGGTCTGTGAATTATATTATTATTCACTAAAATAGAGGAGCCGCCACAAGCTCGCTCTTCCTCATTAGAATAAGTGCTATATAAAGTATAATTTTTCTGTGATATTTTATCTTTGTCAGATGTCTTCTGGGGAGTTTGTTGAAGACAAAGAGCAATTGGATTTAAAGATTGAACTAGCTGTGTTATTTCCATAAAATTTATTTTAAGACCTCGACAATTCCACTGTCTAATTTTGTCTAAGGAAAACAAAATGGAGGGAGGCGTATGGGAGATTTAAGTTTAGATCGTGGACGACCCTTTTTAGGAGAGCTACTAGTAGATCTCGCCGGTGCAGATGATGTATCCATCATGACTGCATCCAACGTTGAAGGACCAACATCCTCCAATGATCCAAACTTACTGAAAGTTTGGACAGGTTCCCTAGTAGCCTCAGAGGGACGCTCTGTGTGGCCACCAGGTTTATCTCTTCTATGATTCTTATGTGATATATATTTATCACCCGCTGCATTCAGTGGAGATTCGTGAAGGTTTGTGGTGAGACAGCTTCTCTATACCAATGGGCCAAGTGGATGATGTTTGAACCCCTACCGAAACGGAGGGTTTCTTGACAACATTGGCATATGTAGATTCACTCCGGCCATCCGTGACAGAGACCAGACGTTTCGCTTCTTGATGTGATCTATTATTTTTGCATTTAAGCTTTATAATTTTTTTTCTTTCTTGAAGACAGGACAGTTCGTGGAAGAGGCTATTCAAACATTTTATCGGGTTTGTACGCTCGAATCTCTCGTGACTCGCTTCCTTACATCTACAACAGACCAGTTTATTACGGCACGGACCCTTGCCATGGCCAAACCTCTGACAGGTGAAACACCGAGCCGGGTTAGGTATAAATAATTCTATCCGCACACTATCAATAAATATTGATGTTGGGAGAGATGGTTTATTAAATGTTACGACATACTTATTTGTTTTAATAAGTTAACCGTCTATCTTTATTACAACACGTTTGACGTTGACTACGCCCAAGTCTTTCAGTTCCTATCATTTTTCTTGTTCTGTCATGTCATATAGATCTTGGTCTTCGCCACGGATAAAGCCGTGAGAGCAGTTTAAGGTATTATGTGGGGTAACAGAAAGAGCCAGCTCCCCAATATTTTGAATTTTGAGTAAATTAATATATTGTTCTTTTCGAAATCATTCCATAAAAATTTTGTCAGACTTCATTTTTTTGACTTCTGTCAAAGTCCCTGCTTGGGGTTTTTTAACAGAAAGAGCTTTATTTCCATCTTTACCTGATTGTGATTTTTATTAGATATCACTAGATATGATGGGAAATAATTATTTCCCGATTCCACATCCAATGGTATCTCGTTTTCCCTTTTTTTCCCTCACAACTGTCGAAGGCTGTGACACAGAAACATTTGGTGTAAGGGAATTAGAGTAAGACATAACGAGAAGGTTTGATGATTAATAGCGCCGTGTCTCTCACCCGCTCCGGAGTGTCAATACATGTATGACGAAACCCCTCCTGCGAGTAACCAGCAGAAAGAGAGACGAGAGTTCCACGCAATTCTCGATAAGATGAACTTTTCGCTCATACTGGAGCAGGTCGAATCTAGTAAATTAGAAACGGCCTACTCCATTGACCCTACAGCCACAGCCCAGACATCCGATCATCTCAATGAAAAAGCTCTCAATTTATACCAAATCGAGATAGATGAAGGTTGACATCTGGACTGGAGTGACCAGCCGATTGATCGGATCGGGCCTTTCGATCGCCCGTCTTTGGAAATGTAAGGGCCGAAGTGGAGCGTTGGGCGTGAGGATCTCTCAAGATCAACCCGCCCTCAGCCACCAGGATCCCGTCCTCCCCCATCACTGGTGGCAACCCACGGCAAGCAGGTTGCCCGTTTTAGCCGCGTTGTACGACAAACCCGGGGAGGCTGTGGAACTATTCTATTCACCTTAACCACACGGGAGAGCCCGAAGTTGGTCGCCTTGTACGACAAGCTTGCCTAGAGAAGTGAGGCCCTATTCTTTTGACCACCGGGAACCCGACGATGTGGATATCGAAGCCCCTAGTGCGCACCAAAAATCCAGCCTGGTTCCATCTGATAATCTTGTTAATAGGATATGTGGTCTCGTTATATAGGGTGATCCAAAATGGGACATTGATCTGGCTATGTCACCGGTCCTGGTGCAAACCACAACGGGTGGTGTTGTTCGAAAGATTTTAAATGGTGCTACGGTTTTGCTCTCGTAGACGCTCCAGGGAGATAAAGTTCATCTGATGAAATCGCCGAAAGGGGACTACACTCTTTGAGGTTCAGAGACAACGTCTTGCCTCGATATCAATACGCAATTTGCCATTGACGTGTTACCCCCTCGTTCGATAGTCATTTTGGATATTGTGTAGGGTCTTCATCCAATTCCCCAGCTCTTCCACATCCTTCCTGGCTTGAGGATCGGGTGGCTTGAAGAGCATGTCGGTAAAAGCGTAACTATCGCTGTAAAAATGCTTCCGAGATCTAATGATGTTGAGGCGACGTTAGACAATGTCCTGGCTGCTGCGGCACAGACGGTGAGGGTGAACCGAATAAATCTTGAGCATAGCATTCAGTTGAAACGGTTAAGAATAAGTGATAAACTCATACTGGATTGAGAATTACACATTATAACGGCGTCTACATAAAGATGGCGCAACTATCCAGCATTAGATCCATGTGCTCCCACATGAAGATCCGCACGAGTACAGCTTACAACATATTAGCACTCTGAAAAAAGGGTTAGAAAGTGAGAGAGATACCAGAGCTGCTTTGTACCAAATATATCACAGGGCAGTCAACGGCGTTGATGGTATTGATACCGTGCCACTCACGATAGGTATGGGCCTGGGCGTCATCGGAGTGGGAGTGTTGTCCACGATAGTTCCTGCTCCTATTGCTACAGGCATGGAAGGGGCGGCCTTAGTCTTCGGCCCTCTCAGTAGGGTGAGTAAGTTTGTAAACCGGTGCCTGTCCGTCAAAAATAAGAAACACAACGAAGTTCGCTTAATGGCTGAGAGTAAGCTTAATACCGTCACAGTCCACGTCTCTACAGCGCTGATTTACGGTAAGATTTGGAATTCCGAGTTTCTGTTAATACTCGGTGAAGTCGAGAAATACCAAGAAATGAAACAACAAATTCGTGTGGGTACACGCATAATTCGTTTTTATTAGATAAGAAAACGAAAGAAGAGTTAGTGCAATGGGGACGGCACGAAGCTCGAGCGTCGGTCATGAAAAAACTCTCCAAGTTCGACAGAGATGTGGGATATCGGAGTTCGATATACGCTATAAGATGTATGCCTCGCCCTTATCCAATATACTCACTCTGACCGCAGTTGGGGTTTAGGTGTTTATATTATACACAAACTTTACCATACAAGACCAGACAGATGACCAGACTAAGTGATAAAATAGATGATCTAATTATGTCTGGTAACCCAGGCCTCAACAGACTGATTTGTTGAAGTGAAAAAAGCAAAACCTTTGTCACGCCTCGCCTGAGTCCGGTAGGGTTTTAATTCTCTTTTTGTGTGTGTGTGTGTGTGTGCTTCGGTAGCTTTTTTCTACACCCCACCTTTGTCACATCTCGCCGCACTGGGCACGTCTCACAAAACTTGTCACGTCTAGCCAAACTTGTCACGCCTCGCCGGCGGACTGCTTTCTATCTCTAAGCTGTTGTGTGATGCACATACAAGACATAGTTCGATGTAGGTCGAGCATTAACCATGGGCACCTCTTTCGCCCCCAGTAGTGCATATTGTGGTCTTTATCTTTTCTGGCAGTAGTTCTCTAATAGAGGTTCGGTCCTGCTTTCTAATTACTAGTCTCACGGGTTATGTTATATTTTCACCGTTTGAGTAGAGGAGGCCGGGCTTGAGTTTCATCTAACAACTGGGCTATGTATTGCGTACAATACACGTAGGTAATACCTGTTGGCCCTTAATCTTAGCCCGATATCGGCGGAGACGTCGTGCATTACCTTCACAGCCTGAACACACTTGTGGATTTTGGCTAGGTGGAATTTACAGTACTCACCCAGACAACTTCTCCCGCAGATCTCTAGCTCACCCACTTTCAACCATGCACATTTATTTTGACTCTTCATGTTGCAGCTCAATCGCCACAGGTATCCACTAGACACTGGGTGTCTCTGAAAAAGGGAAAGCTCGAGCCGGCGAGGATGGTGGACCGTCCCCTATTACCCTCCTATGTGCTGGGTTGGGGGGCTCGGCGACCCGATCTGGCTTGTATGCCACCTCCACCCCACTTGCCTCAACAAGCTGTTTACGTGATCACGCTCCGCTCTACATAAATAATTGCCAAATTTTTATGTACGTAAACGGACATCCACTTACATCCACAATTACCAATTCCTTATGTACGCCAACAGGCCCCGCTCGGCTCTGCTCTGGGTAGGAACATGGGCTGGGGGCCTTCCTGGGGGGGGGTGGGGTGGCTCCCAATAGTTGCTGTTACCCCAGCAGTGGAAAGTGGGGACGGAGAACCAGATTTAATTAAGTTACGTCGGTAGTTGGGAGCTGCAGAAGAAGAGAAACGGAAAGCTATCCAACATCGTGACAGAACCTGGGTGAACCAAGAAAAAGAGTTTCTGCGTAAAAAGTTCCAGCAGGCCCGACGTAGGAATTAATGTCTCAGCCGCAGCTGACAAGTCCAGGTACATGTACTAGCAGTTTGACCACAGCGGGGGGGGGGGGCAGCATTCCTGGTGTCCCTAATGCTTCTCCTAAGCGTGTCATTATTAATGATCTACGGCAGATTGGTAAACTGAATCATGTGGTAGACAATCGACTTCGGAACCTTGATTTGAGAGATGACAGTTCTTCATGCCCCTCTGAAGATGATTGCCCTGAAGAGTCACCCAGCGCCTATAGAGTTAAAAGGAAACTGATATCAGGCATTCAGGCTAAATCCCCAGAGAGGGTGCGCTTCCCCATGGCTTCGCCTCATGCTGCCGTGCAGTTTGAATATGTCAGCAAAAGTGTGGTATATGCGGATTTAACTTTTCAAACCTTTCTAGGAGGAGAACTGGAGATCATCTCAGGTTGACTAACATCAACTGATGAAAAAGTTGGTGGAACCTTAATGTTAAAAAATGGCCTACTATCAGAGTGTGTACGAGTGGGGGCCTTTTTGCACGTTTACGCAGCAAGGCTCCGACAGATCGAACTAGGATTACAAGGCTGGTCGGAGAAAACCAGGGACTTGCCCCCCCCCCCCCCATACAAGCCAACTATATATGCCAGGGTGTCCAGATCCTATCTGTATTCACGCATCAAAAGGTGCCCGTGGAGGCCACTGGGGGTAAGCAGCAACATGCTGAAGTTTGGTATTGTGCAGGGTATCGCAAAATGGAAGTGCCGTCAGCCTAAGTACCGTCAGGTCTTCATCACAGGAGTGCCTCGCCAAGTGGAACACATTTGTGCAGCTTGCTGATCGAAGGATAAGGTCAGGTCAGACCGGAGCACCCTGAATGTTTATCCTTGTGCCATCACCAAACCGAGGACACTAAATGACTAGAGAACTCCAGCTCCTCACTCAGCACAGAGTGCGACGTCTTTGTACCCCGGTATATGATGAAGTCCTTTTTAGCAAAACAATCCACAAAGGACATGGCAGCTGTTAGACAGGTGGTGCTTGAAACGAGTAACATGAACATGGTGAATGTAGAAACATTGTGAATAAGACCAATGGTACGAGTATTGGGAATATACCTGAGGATAAATTATCTTATGCCAAAAGTCATGCCAGGCAAGTTATTGATGGCTTTCATATTACAGTTCAGAGTTTCAGAGAACTATCAACTACTAGGTCGTATCTGGTGTCGGTCCAACAAACAAAAAAATGTGCTAAAAATATGTGAAGCTGTTTCCAGATCTGCAAAATACAATTTTGAACAATGTAGGATTCTCGTGGCCCTCTGGGCTACATACTGAATTTTGAAGATCGAGTCTTCTGTCATATAGTGACAATATTGTCCGTGATTTATTGGAATTTGGTTTTCCTATTGGCTTTCAGAATAAGAGATATACCTTTCAGAATATCCCAGTTAAAAATCACAAGGGGGCCACAGACTTCCCAAAAGACATGGACAGTTACTTAGGTGAAGAGCTTTCTCTGCAGAGGGTGAAAAAAATCCTATTAGTGAACCAGTAATGTCACCACTGAACTCTGTTCCCAAAGTCGACTCTAATAAATTAATAATAATGATTTTGGACAAGATTTACAAGAGGAGACAATGTTAATAACGGAATCAACAAAGATCAATACCTAAGAAAAAGTGTTAAATTTACCTTTCCAAAAGTAGATGATCTTGTCGACATTATTAAAGAGAAACGAGTAGGATGCTGTCTGTTTAAACGAGACTTTAAGAAGGCATACAAAGGGATTTCTATTGATCCAGGAGATGTGAAGCTAGTGGGATTCCAGTGGAAAGAGTATATATTCTTTGACACTGTTCTTTCAATGGGGTTTCGCAAGGAGGCTAAAACAGCAGTGATCTTCATGTTAGCGGATAAGGGAGTTGATGCCGTAAACTATATCGATAACATTGCAGGAGCTGAGCATCCTGCTAATGCTGAAATGGACTTTATAGCCCTTTTTTGATATTCTGGAACAGTATGGCCTTCAGGACGCCCAGGATTAATGCTGCCCACCTGCCACGCAAATGAAATTTGTCGGTGTGTGGTTCGACATTAACAAAATGACCTTGGGAATAACGCGAGACAGACTGTTAGAAATTCAAACACTTGCTGATTACTGGTTCAACCTGGACAGAGCAACATTAGTTCAGCTTCAGTCTCTTCTTGGGAAATTGAATTTTGTTTCTGCATGTGTGCGACCTGGCAGACTGTTTGTTCCCCGACCCATCGCATGCCTTTTTTGTATACAGGAAACTGGCAAACTTATCCTTATCCCTGCATCGGTAAGAAAAGACTTACTGTGGTGGGCGCAATTTCTTACAACCTACAATGGGGTCTTCCATGATGATGATAGAAGACTGGTCCCATTCTGATTCGGTGCTGACTTCAGACGCACGTCTGACAGAAGGAGGGGGATCTCTGGCAGGGAAGTTTGTCAATTTGCCTTTCCGTAATACATAGCCGCTAAGCATCAATTCGACATTCGGACTCGGCACATCCGTGGAGAATGCAACCGGTTGCCTGACCTTTTGTCACGCTGAGGTCTTGGAAATCACTTTAGGGCAAAGTTTTTTGAGCACACAAATGGAGAAAATTATATTGATAGACCAGTAGATGAATCACTTTTCCATTTTACTTATACTTTATAGCTCTGTTCTGTGTGGTTTCAGGTGCTGAGCTGATTCGGTTGAAGCGAGAGGCCCAGATGTGTCTTCGTTCAGCCTTTGTCCAAGGGATTTGTAAAAACGAATTCAGTGGAAAGCCTATTTCTCATTTTGGTTTCGAACCCCTACCCACATCACCTGAGCCGCTGTGTGTGTATACTCAATTTTTAAGAAATTATCTGAGTGGGGTAAAGGTGTTATACTCGTTTCTTGATCTCTTGATACTACCGAATTTGACTCGGTACACTTGAGACTACTGCTTAACGGCTTGGATAGGAGCCATCTTCATCTGTCTTGTATAGCTCTGCCAATCACCCCAGTCTTATAGCTTTGTTATGTCACAGCAACCCTGTCCATTCGACTTACTGGGCTCTGTTCATTCTTGCCTTGTTTTGAATGAAAAGTAAGTGAAATCTGGTACCGAATTATCTCAAGTCGTTTGACGCCAAAAGGCAATTGTCCAGGCAGGATGGCGTTACTAACAACCACGCACACTGTTAGTTAACACTAAGTGGAGCCAAACAATCCAAATGCGCATTCCTGTTTTAGCTGTCCAAGGTTCTAAATTGTGGCCTGTTCAGGCCTTCCTCAACATGTGCAATCTGGTGCCAGCTTCAATGAATTTACCTGCCTTTGCTTTGCCTTCCAAGAACTGCCTTGTTCCTGGAACATATCAGAACATGCAGAATACTTTAGGTACATTAATTATAAAAACAGGCAGAAACCCTAAATTATTTTCCAGCCATAGCTTCAGACGGGGCGTTGCTTCTTAGGCGTTCAGTTGCGTGGTAGCTTCAGAACTAATATAACTGGTTGATGATCGGAGAAGTGATGCATACAAGGCATATCTTCAACTCGGCCTTCACAATAAAATCTGTGCCGCCCAATTAATGAGGGTCGGCATTCTTTCTCTGAGTTCTGATTAGGTTGTGCAGGGTGGTGATGAGTCTGGTCTTGGTTCCTTTGGCTTGGACGTTGGTATTTAAGGATTGGTTTAGGTTTAAAGCCAAAGGCTGCTGTACATATGCTTTGATTTTAACTGCCTTTTATTGCCTTTTTTGGCTGCCTTTTGACAGGTTTATTTGTATATACATGTACGTGTACAAACTTTCTTTTTCCTCCACATGTCCAGTGTAAATGATTCTTTGTCTGACATGCCTGTGCCTTAGGTTAAATACTGAAGTGCTTAATATAACTATCTGTAAATTTGCGTATTCCAGTGTGCATCGGCTCTGATAAATGTAACTGTGACTACGCCTATTACAGTTTCTCAAACTTTTCCCATGTCTTGTGGACTATTTTTTTTTTTATTATTTTTTTTATTATTATATCATTTACTATTTTATAATCGATAACTCATCAGAACACTGAGATCTAATAGTGTAAATGACTACAATTTCATTTTAAAGTATTATATGAGAGGAATATATTATGCTTTTACTGTTTTGCATCCTTTTTCGTTCTCGCAAAATAGCTTGTGCTCAAAATCTTACCAGGACTGGTTAAATAGTCTGCCCATTTATATGTATCACGACACATAGAGGACGCTGATCACTTTGAGATGGATTGGCAGGAGCTTGAGTTGAACAAGGTGGGAATGAAAGCAGCCTGAAGTTGTTTTGGTAAATCTGGTGTACATAGCCACATCAATGTATATTGTGTAAAAGCGAATCGTTGTAAATACAGTTGATTGGCTGGGGCTATCAGTCACCCACGCGTAGGCCTGTGGCTGCCTGGTTTTTACGCCAGGTGGTGTTTCTTGAGACATTTTTTTTTAATCCTACAGAGTGCGTGCCCATTGTACACCCCTGGGTGTTAGTGGAAGTGTGTATACAGATTTCACACACTGAGTAACACATGGCACTGAGTATACAGAGATCGTGCTGAAGCTGTGTTTCTAGTATTTTGTAACTGTCCGGTAGTGTAGGCCTATATTTACATCTATACATTAGGTATAGAATAGCACTGCACTGTAGTTGAGCTTTGTGTCTGCACGGTACAACTCAGTAATACTGACGAGGAGCCTTTTTTCTATCAGCTAGTCTAGAGCAGCCGATAGGCATTCCTTTCTGTTAAATAACTCTCTTGTAATAACACTATTGTCCTGTCCACCTGTTGCGCAATTATATAATCAGGCCGCTGTGGAAGAACCTGATGACCCAGACTTTGTGAAAGTTGTCGAAGCCAGAACGTTGAGTAAACGTGCACGAGACTTTTCTGCCTAGCGTAATCACCTGGAGGAAAAGAAATCCAGACCGTGGTCCCAAAGAAGGTCGGCAAGTAACTATAATGTTGTAATATCGTCGTTGGAGGACTAGCGGTTTCTGTCTTTTAACACTATCAAATTTGGTCCAGGTTTACAACAGGCAAGTGGTAATGTTAAACAAGGCAAGAAATGTAACAATGAATATCTTCTCATATCCTGTTCTTCGGCTCCTCATGTTAAGAAAGCTATGAATCTGTCTTCTCTAATGGGCTAAGACCCTGCACGTAAATTACAGTAAAGTGTGAACATATATCGTAGGATAATATATGGGTTGAGGGAGAATATTTGGGAGAAAGAAGTGTTGGTTGCATGAAAGAAAAATAAAGTTACTAAGGTTCAAAGATTGCTTAAGGCGAAGGGAAAAAGCCACTACTACGTGCTTTCTGTAATACTTTGATGCTGAAAACGTATCCGAAGAGGTCACTCTAGGTATGAAATATATCCTGTGAAACAATATATTCCACCTGTAATAAGACGCTTCAAGTGCCACACATCTTATGGCCACAGATCATCCGAATGTACAGGGCACCAGCGCTGTCCGAGATGTGGAGGGCAACACACACGTGACTAACATCATATGTACTGCATTACATTGTCAATGGCATTGTTTCCCGTGGTCAGAAGTTTAAAGTTTTACTTGTCAAACTCTGTTCCCTCTTCTGATATAGCCTGCCCTCAAGAAACATGTATAAAACCACACCTTGATTTGACCTATCCGGGATACTCAGTCTTTAGGGTGGATTATCAGACATGGGCTAAGGGTGGGCTTGCCATGCTGTTAAAGCATGGGCTGTCTTTTTCTGAGATTGATCTCCCGGTCTTTAGTTCAGTAGAGTGCCAGGGTTTTAATACAGCTCGTCCAAATGGAAACTCTACATACACAGTTAACTTATACAACCCATGTAATTTGCTTGATTTTGTAGACTTTAATATGCTGGCGGCTCATTGTGAGCGTTCATTCATTATATGTTCACAATAGATTATGAGGTGGGTTAGCTATAAATGGCAATGGAAGGATAGTAAATGATTTCATGCAGGATCATGGCCTAGTGGGTCTGGCACTCGACCCCCATAAGAGTAAATTTTCATGTATCGATCTATCTTTGTGTACCTCGATCTAATTTATGAGTGGTCCGTGGATTTGTCCTTCTCGTGTGGGTGTAACCATTTCCCCATACGTGTTAATTCCAAAAATGAATGCTTATTGTTTAACGCCCTACTCAAGAATATATTTCACATATACGAAGGCGGCGTCTCCTTGGTGCAAGACGGATTTCCACCTCATCTTTTATCTGGTGCTGCCTCACCGAGACGACTTGCCGAAGACACCCAACAAAAGCCCTCTACCAACTGCGCTATCCGCGGGGGTTGTTAATTCCAGATTTACCCCGCATATTAATTGTCTTTCAACAAAGAAGGGATTGTTAATGATGATGTTGATGTATTTCATGAAAACATAGTCAATACCATATCTGTGGCAGCTAATAACTCGCTGTCCAAATCGCCTGGGAATATTTACCACAAAATGCCCGTGCCTTGGTGGAAAGACTCTTGCCCCGCTGCTATTAAAGACCGACAGCGGTGGAAACCTCGTGCACGTCGGACACTCCCCCATGAAGACAGAGTGGTGCTTAAACGAGCTAAAGCTGTCGCTCAACGTGTAATAAAGAAATCCCTGAAAGACCGCTGGCAGGAGTACTGTTCAACCATGTTGTGTTGTAATCCCATTAGAAATGTGTGGGCTCAAGTCAATGCCATCAGCAGCAAGTGAAAACCTACCTTTAGATCTACTATTGTAGATCGAGGCAGTAACCATGTCACTAATATTGATAAAGCCAAATACCTAGGCCGATAACTTCTCATATGTATCTAGTTCAGAAAATTACAACCCTAAGATTATGCCACACAAATCAGACACGTAGCCTATACATCTGGTCAGTTATATTCAGTTTGATGATGTAGCCGTCAATGGCAACTTCAGTGTATTCACGCTCAAACCATCTTTATCCTCCCCACCTGATTCTTCTGTAGAAGTTGCTGTATCCTATTCTATGATCCGTAATCTGCCGGACCACTGTTTGAATGTTTTCCTGTCGTTATACAATACTGTGTGGAATACAATGCATCTACCCCTTTCTTGGTAACGGGCTATCGTTAAACCCTATCCTTAAGCCTGGGAAAGATCACTTTCTGGCCACTTCCTATCGGCCTATTGCTTTAACATCTACTTTATATAAAGTCCTGGACAAGATGGTCAGTTCAAGGCTTACCTGGCTTTTAGGGCAAAAGGAACCTATTTACTGCTGTGCAAAGCGGGTTTAAACATGAGCTTCTGCATGACCGGTCATATAGTCTGTCTTGAATCTGCTGTGCGTAACGTGCTGTTTAATAAGGAATGTATATTTGCTGTTTCCTTTGACATCGAGAAAACATATGATACGGTGGGGCGTACATGAAGTTTGTTGATCAAAATTAAAAGCATGGGCATTGGAGGGAAAATGTTGGGATGGATGAAAGACTTTCTAACTTGGCGTCTAATTAAGGTCCACGTACGTAGAGACTGCTCAGTGCTTGTCCCTGTCGAGAACCAGGTCCTCTATGGCAGTGTACTATCCCCCACATTATTCAGTATAGCAATTAATGATCTGCTGAGGCTGTCTCCCCTGAATTAAAATGCTCGTTGTTTGCAGATGATTAGGGCATGTGGTTCCAATACCGGAATATTAAATTATATATTCGACATATACAACAGGGGTTACATAATACTGTGAAATGGAGTTTGTCTTGGGGGTTTAAATTTTCGTCAGCCAAGACCGAAGCCGTTATTTTTCACCCGTAGAGCTGTTAATTACAAAGTCATTACGCTTAATAATTCCCGTGTTAAATTATTACTATTTTCGTTACCTGGGTGATATCTTTGACCGATGCCTTACCTGGGCAATCCATAATGAGTATGTCATTTCTAGGTGTCATAAAGTTTTGAACCTTACGAGGTCTGTTTGTTGGAAATGTTGAGGAGGGGTGATAGGCTTTGTCTGTGATTGTTATATCGTTCTCTGATCCGTTCTAAACTTGACTGTTGTTGTGAGAGTGACGATTTTGCATGCAATACATCTTAAGCGGAAGCTCGACTCTGTCCACTGCTGGTGTGTACAAGAGGTATTCGATCCACACCACTTATAGCTATGCAGGTCTTTTGTAATGAGTGGTCTTTGTATCTCCGGCGGCGCCTGCGCACCCTTAAATGTTTATTTAGGTTACAATCTGATGCACATTACTCTGAATCTACTGCAATCAAATCCTCCTATAATGATTGGTTATATGAAGGTAAAGACAATCATGCCTTGCGACTCAGCTTGAGGTCCAAAGACATTTCATCATCTTTACTTTGCAATGACTTAAACATTCAACCCTTTCTCATCCCTGACTTCCCGCCCTGGAAATTGTACTCTCCCTTTATTTCCACAGACCTACATAGCAAAATTTGGAAGTCTGAATGTCCGTCCACATAGTAGGTGTCTGTTAAAGATCATGTTAAGTCGAAATAATCTGAGTACTAACGTGTATAACATGCGTCTAAATGCCCAGACAATAATTGTGTAGACGACTCATTTTGCGTCCCTGAAATGAAATATAATCTTTCAGACTATCCAGTCTCGTTTCTGTGTTTACTGCTCAGCTTACTCTCATTATATGTGTCCTGGATTATCTTCTCGAGTTAAAACCTGCCCGGATCGTTATTTTTACTGATTCTTTGTATTCGCTACATGCTAATTTCGTGTGGAGCGAGCCTTCTCAACTGGTGTATGAAATACAACATTTGTGTAGTATGCTTAACTTTCAAAACGTTGCTATCGCACTTGACTGGGCACCACCTTATATCGGTGTCTCTTGCAATGAATTGCCTGACACCTTGGCAAAACAGTCTCTCTCTTTGCCAGATATCTTCCGCTCTGTTCCCTTATCAAGCGCTAACCTATAGCAAGGCACAAACTCGTCGATATTTTTCAGGAGGACTGGAATAATTCCAACATTGGTTGATTTTTTCTAATCTCTCAGTCTCTCGATTACATAAGTATAAGGAAAAATTCGCTCAGACGTAACCCTCGTGTAGATGAAAAGCTAGTTTTCCGAATTTTATCTGGGCACTTACTCACAAGTTTTTATTTGTATCTCTTCGCTAACGCGAAGAGTGTCTCGTAGAAGACTCGATTCTCCATCCGTTACCACTTTGCCCGCCACGCTGACGCTCGTCGTCTTTTACGTACTGATCTTCGTATGTTAGGAATCCGTCAGGTTATGGTGGAGGCGATTTTTAATCCTATGGACCACCACAATTAAGTGTTCCAAGCCGTGACAAATTTTCATAGCCGTTGCAATAGGGTTTAACCAGATTGTATACCATTGTCACCTACGTGTTGGCTTACCTTGATCATCCAAATATATAAGACTATTACTGACACTATGTGCATTTCACTCTATGTACACGTGATGTTTCTTCTGTCATATAAGCATATAAGGTTCAATCAATAGTCGTTATACAATGTGTACGTGTGTGTATATATACATGTGTATTCTATTCCCTGCATGTCTGTAACTTGCTGTATAGTGTACGCGAGTGCATTGATTTTCCTTACTGTTTGTGTAGTAAATTTGTCAACCTACAAAATGTATATTCCCAAACTTTCGCGCAGTGTACAGCCATACAGCCACACGCACCTTGGAATTTTCTCTACATCATATCAAAAGATCAACATAGCATGACCACCACTTTTTGATCTGTTGCTCCTGGAAGTCACGTAATAGCATTTCGTCACCTCGGTAACTTCGAGGGGTGTGGAGGAGGCGAGATAGTCCCCTGGCAAAATATTTTCAGTTGTATCGAAAGGAGATAAAATTTTGATATATTTTAACCCGGTAGAAAATGAAAGTATAAAAATTTATAGTGTATCAACAAGGTAGACTGTCTGTGTGGCAATATTATAAATTCAGTGCTCGAAAGCTCATCAATTCGGAGCCAAACTTGGACCTAACTGGTCGCATTGCGCATGTGCAACCTTAAGGGTTAACCTGCCCGTCCTTCCTCCAGCTGTGGTAAACTCTCTGCTCCTCGAACGAACTTGCCGCTGGTTACAATTTTCTTACTGTTTTTTTGTTTTTGTTTCTTTTTTTTGTTGTTTTTGTTTTTTATTGTTTTTTTCTTTTCGTGGTTTACAAACATCTGCTCGATCTCTACTAAATTCAGGCATTGGCGTAAATCGTCCAGTTAGGGCGGGTACACGCCGTTACAAATTTAAATCCCCCCAAATTACGACGCATATCTTCAATACCGATACCAAGTTGGTACCTTTTGTGCATATAATTTCTTTTTCCTTCTGTTTTCTTTCAGAATCCGACTGGGTCTGATCTTCTCAGGCCTGTGTTAACAAGATGCAGGTGTAGCTTTAGCGAGTGACGCCTGGCCCAGGCAACTATTTCGTCTCATGTAGGCCAACCTTGGATGATGCTAGAATAAACACAGGGAACACATTTACTTGAAAACAAGAGATGGATTGTGTGTATATTCATGTACCGGCTTGTAGACATCCCTCAACGTTAGTTACGAAATATAACATCCCTTTTGACTGACAAAAGTTGCAAGAATTTGCTGACATGCATGAACTCACCCCCTTCATTGGACATACTTCTTTAAAGTGATTCCTGTTTAAAGTGCGGTGAAATAACAAAACCATTCCTTTTGGTGTTGAACCCAGACTGCTCTAAATAAGGTTCCGCCAGTATCTGTGACTAATCCAACATGAGGTTTACCTTAAAAGTGACTGTCAAAAGTGGCATTAATGATTGGTTACACAGATCCGCTCACAGTAACATCTTAGCAAAATGATATGCATGTACTAAACCCACCGCGGGACACTACAATTGCACTGGACAGATCTTCGTGCAGGCCTGACGTCCATGTGTTTCTATTTCCACATTTAAGTTTATAAGCACATAGATTTTAAAATTTGCCTGAAGTTGTGAATGGTGTAACATGTGTACCGGTACTGTTATCTCTGTGGGTGGACATGTCAGAGCAGTCAAAATTGATGGAGGCTGAAGCTTTACAGAAAACATCTACTTCACGATGATCTTCTTCACCCCGCGATGCCGGAATAGTCATCATTGACCTGTACTGTGCCATGGTGACGAAAGCCCTCCTTATTAACCAGGGGCTGATACCTTCTTATATTACGAAGTAATAATGGCTCCCGTCGCAATGTCAGTGGGCGGTACTTTTGTTAATGATTTAGCTTCTAGCAGTAGTAATTGCCTATTTTCCATGCTAAGGAGCTCAAGTGCTGATCAAGAGCGTAGGCGTCACAACAAAGCAATCGAGCAACTTCAGACATCTCAAACAGAATAGTTCAGAAAACGGACTGAGTTCCTAGACAGGATCGGTGAAGACCAACGCCGTCAAGACAATGTAATTCAAACCTTCCGGAATGTCTATAAAGCAATGCGCTTGTACTCTGATGTCAACGGTTAAACTCTTAACCCACTGCCTCTGACTTCTATTTGCCGAGGGTGGACAGGAAAAGTCGTGGGCTCACCTTCCTCGTCTTCGGTATGACTGCTGCTGGCGTGATGGCTAACGAACTCGCCAAGTAATCCGAAAAGACTGTGCTTCATCGCCACCGTACGTTTGAGGCCTTACGTGCCAATACCACCTGCGTAGTGAGGCTTGAGTGTCGTGCGCTAAATTACGAAAATCTAAATATTTCTATACTACTCGGGTATAGCAATTCGTAACTGTGGTTGCTTTTTGTTTCATCATAACAGCTTTCCTTCGGGCCATTTTTCTGTACGAAGTCTGCTGTTTTCACCTGTAATGCTTCGTGCAACCGGCGGGGAGCCTAGCTGTGGTATGTTTCACCATCAATAGTCTTCGGGACCAAGGGAGAATGGAGCACTGTAACCGAGCTTTAGCCGAGCGTCTGCTTAGACGCCAATATGCCGAGGGAATGTTGCTGGTCGTAAAGGTGCGGAATGTGAAAAAAAATGCAAGAGAACATGGAATGTCCCGGTGAACATAGTTTATCTCAGTTTTACTCTGTTATTGGTTCATTTTCCTCGGATTTTCGTAGCGGAGTTTCTCCGAGCTGAGCTATTTTTAAGTACCACTATATTAACCTACATAGCTGCCCGGCTGTGATCTACGCCTAACCCCATATTAAAAGATTACAGCCGAGATCCTTGGTTAACACCATATATATTAAAATGGTACAAGATTTGGAAACTGATTTTATTCATCCGTATAGAGCATTCATTGAGTCTTTTCATCATCACTGACAACTGTTGACTACATCTCTTGGATGGATAAGTCCTATTTTGTTTAGATTTTTTTCTTATATTTTCTTAGTTCTTTGGTGATTTATGTTATTTGTGGTTTTGGAAACTGAGCTTGGGATTATTTACCTGGAACACCCATTTTGGGAGACGGCTGGTATACGAATGCCGGTTTCGAGCCCTACCTACACAATATTGGTGGAAATCTAGTGATAATCAGAGAGAGTCAGATTGGGTGACTCGAGTGAATCGTCAACTACTTATTGTCAGCAAGGCAACGATCAGCGAGAGTCGGAGAGCGTCGTGTTGAACTCAGACGCAAACCCTATACCTTGTCGCGCAAGAAGACGTACAGGGCTGTCTCCACACTGTATAACACGATCTGTCATTGCCTTACAGGGCATCTCCCAGAAAACTTAGCCGAATACTACATAACCTACAGCCACCGGTGTTTTTATTTAATTATCTTGATTTGTGTATACTCATGTTTTAGTTCAGTGAAATATGAATACAGCACACGTTTTAGTATTTGCGGGTCAAGCCCTGGTGTATATCGCTCCGTTCATCTTTGTCGGGTTACATTTACGACGCACAGCTGGGCAAAATAACATCTTTAACAGAGATGTTAATCTGATCTTATCAGTAGACAGATAAGATGACTTTTCAAAGGAAATAGGGGGAACAAAACCAAAGAAAAAACCAAAAAAAAAAAAAACAAAAAAAAAAAAAAACACGTGGGACACGCTGGAGCGGTAACGACTGATGTTAAAATCGTCTTGCTGACATAAGATATGCAAGTGCTTCAAGGCATCACGTTTTAAACCTGTCAACGATAAGATCTGTGTGACTTGTGAGTTGTGTTCTCTCTGGTGGACACCGTGCTATACGTATGTCTATACCTGTCCAAATCGCTCTCTGTGTCTCTCTCTACAGCTATCCATATATATCTATATCTACTTGTATAACAGATTTAAAGGCTACAACTCGTAAACTTTTAAATCATGCACTGTGTAATAGTCTCTAGGACACATTAGCGGAAGGTTCAGTCCCAATCATGGAGATCGACACGTCGAGATTCAACTATGTCCTATAGGAAGTCCTTGAATTAGTACCACAGAAACCCTGAGATTGTTTTACAGGTTAAAATGTAGACTTCTCTTGTACATTTATTTATTTATTTGATTGGTGATTTACGCCGTACTCAAGAATATTTCACTCATACGACGGTGGCCAGCATTATGTTGGGAGGTAACCGGGCAGAGCATGGGGGAAACCCAGACTGGTTACTGGCACACTTTCCCAAGTACGGCCGGAGAGGAAGCAAGCAAGAGCTGGTCTTGAACTCACAGCGACCGCATTGGTGGGAGGTTTCGTGTCATTGTGCTGCGATAGCACGCTAACCAATTTGTCTTATACAGGTGAATACTGCTGATTGTATTACAGCTTTTGCAAGACAACTCTATAATCATTTGTTTCAGTCAAATGCGTTTCCAGCAGCATGTTTGTATTGTTGTGGAATCTGAAATTTGTAAAATACATGATCCTGGTGTTCAACGAAGTCCTGTGTTGGGCCGTCTTTTCTGACCCGTCTTCTTTTCAATTATATGAGTACGAATATTTAATGTGATATTAACATATTCGCACATAATATATCCGTGTCCGACGAAAATGTAGATTTAGCAGCTTCCAAGGCTAAACTTTATGAAAATCTCCTTTGTTTGCCGAAATGTGCTAGCCAATGGCTGGTGATATTTTAACAATGCCGAAATGTGCTAGTCAATGGCTGGTGATATTTTAACAATGCTGCTAAAACTATAGATCGACATATGAAGAGCGTTCGGTGCCATAAACATCGCGAGATTGTCCTGAAGCCCGATCGCAAATGTAATGAAGATGAATGAACATGTAAGATCTATAATTAACATGTCAAGAAAAGCAACATGGAATTGAGACTGATCAGTCGGTCGCGGCGAACACTCACTATAACATTGTAGTGTAATAAGGTTTAATAAGGTCTTCATTTCGAATATGGGGTTATTTTAAGTGATAACGGGAGTATGGCGCTATCCACCATAAGAGAGAGAACTATTATGCCCAGGAGGTTTAGGTCGAACAACCTACAGGTCTTTATCAAACGAACTGAAATGGGAACCCTTGTACAGTCGACGTCGATCCCACCGCATTTCGCTTTTCCATAAGATCACCAATGGACTGTCTCCTCGATAGCTGAAGATCGAAACAACCCAAACAAACAACTTTGAAGCAGATGCGCACATTCTTAGCAAGATCACCATCCATTACTTAAATACCAGTTTCAGGTTATTATCCTCGTCCTTCTTTAAACAAACCACCAAACTTATGGTGGAGTACAATGTGTATAATGTATTTGACACCTTCCCCTCTACCGTGTTCTGTGGAATGAGTATGGGACCGAGTGCTCTTCACGGAACTTTATTTAAACACAGCATTATTGATGACCTGCCCCGTAATAAATGCAACCATATATGCGAAACTACATGCACAGACATTCTGGTATTGTCACCTCTATAACAGTGATCCTCAGACTGCTCTCACACACATAGGATATCATCTTCAATTGGCAATTCCGGATACCCCATCCCACAGTGTATACTATCAAATAGCTTAATATGGAACCATAATTTAAGAAAGATGTTTACTTAGTTGATTGTTGTTTAACACAACCTTCAAGAATGTTTTCCTGAGGGATGAATTATAATAATTTAAAACTTAATCTTAAAGGTGTCGAACGCCTTGTTGAATTTACTACTCGTAGCTGTCTCCATCATTGGATGTAATTTTCCTAGCGTGGATGTCACCATCCGGTGAAATCAAGTGATGAAATGTCCATGGCAGTTTCGTAAACTGATGGTACATTCTAAGAGTCTGGCTTTGGCAATAATAAGCCTTTCAGTTTGAGGCGCCATCATAGTAGCTCATCCAATGTCCAAATCAGCCATAAGTTTCTCGAAAGAAGAGAACAGCTCTGGAGCTAGTGTTTGATTTGTATGTTGTCACGGTAAAACGATGTACCAAATTTCCATTTTAAAGGATGAAGTGATGTGCTAAAAAAATCCAAAAATAGTGCAATAATTAATTTGTCCAACTGGAATAATACACCCTAAAGCTGAATTATGTGAAGCAGTAAACCAAGTCTCAATTCAATGGTATGATCCGTTTTAAAATATAATTCAGGTTCGTAAAATTAACTTTCTAAAATTGAAAGCTTGGAACGTAGCTAATTATAGTGAAATAAAGTGAAAAAAAGTTAGAAGAGTATAAAGATTGACTAGCGGTACAATTGAAAACTGAAAATAATTATATTTATATAGTAAATTCTTAAATGCATTCACATTTCTGAACAAGCTTTAAAGAATGAGATGTTGGATGCCAGTAACACTGCAAGCAAAAGGCAGTTAAATACTTTTCTAATTGATAATGTTATTCTCCGTAAGCTTGTTTTCGACGTGAAGTCTTTCTTGCCTCTGGTGACGTTATAATCATTCAAAAAACTAATATATACAGAGCAGCGAAGTCATTCAACACGAAGAATACACAGTCCTTATCCATGTGTTAGGCGGAATGTTCAGAAATGTGAATGCATTTAAGTTATCATGCGAGGTGCCAGGGTTCAGTGCATTTGTGTGCCACAAAAATGTTATGTGTGTTTTGTAAACACCAATTAATCAGCTGCAATGAAAACCTACCTGAGGTAAACGAACAAGAGGCCGGATTTCAGCGGTTACGCGTAACCATTTGCCAATACAAAACTTCCTCTGCTCTGATTTTTCTCCCTGTGACATAGTCCTTCATGTTATATATTTGTGAAAGCTATTCATTGTGTGTATAACTTTACCCGAGCAAATACTGCCCTGCATATTCCTAAAAACACTCTTCTGGTCGTAATACATCGAGCAGAAACACAAACATTCTGACCAATGGAGTAGCTTAACGTAACATGCCGTGGTTTACACTTCAGAGCCCAATAACAGCTACCAGTATATATTCCTCATGGAGTACTCCATCTGGGTTTGACCTACACCAAACACCAATACATTACAGCTACCACCAAAAGAAACACATAAAAATAAATAAAACTCATCCAGAGCTAAATTCAGAACATCGTAGATTTTATACAAGCCTAACTGAGATAATTTGATCAGATGTCGGATTTCACCGATCACGGGTGACCATTTGCCAAATATCACCATGTCATCGATGGTCTGGTTTCTGACCCCTGTCGTCTTTTACTTTGGAATCCTATATAAACCGAGCTTCTGGATTGGTGGGCGTAAACATTCCCGAGGCTTGGTCCCTTTGCATTCTTTCCATGTTGTTGTGTGTATGAATTAAATCTGATAACAACACAGCGTTTTTGACAGATGACGTCTGATGAATTCAACACCACCCCACCTTTTTTTCCCCAAATCCTGTTTAAGCCATGGTGCAAGGGGGTGTTTAAGTTCCTACCTGTTAAACACTTACACAACAATTGGAATAAAACCCTTTCTGAGGTAAGCTGACAAAACGCTGGATTTCACCGGTAACGTGTTGCCATTTACCAACTATCACAATGTCGTCGCTGCTTTGGCTTTACTCTCTACGCTGGGTCTTTTCGTATGATTTGGGGATATAAAGTCCACATGGCCCAGCCAATATTTTGCAGGAAAACAGTGCGCGAAGTGCCCTTGGTTTAGTGCGGTAAGCCGGTTCATCAGAACTGTGCAATAAGAACAGGTCTGCAAACAATAAACCGCTTGAAGGACACAATTACAAAAACATGTAAATGCTCAGTTTAACATATCGCACCTGTTATAAGACATGTGACAGAAAGCTTACAAAAATTAATTTTGTCATATCCACAACTTTCAACTTTGGTTCCATCAACATGGACTAAAGTTAGACTTTATGAGATACATTTGTTTAAATATTCAAATATAAAATTAAATAAATAAATCAGGAATAGTCTCGTCACATAGGCTCAACGCTCAGTGGGACAGATTTGGTAGACTTGGCGAAAATGATATACAAAATGCTTCAAAATCTGTCAACTGAAAACATACACGGAACGTTATGCCATGATTGGGCTTATTTGTGACGCCTCAGAACGCTGACACTTTCAAAGGATGAACATACAAAAAAAATCAGGTCATTAAATAGGCTGACGAGCTCAGAAGGTCACAACCACTGTCAAGTCAAACCAGAAGGGAGTCCCTATGTTGGGCCAGTGAGTCATCAAGCGCAGCAGGGGCGAGTAGCCCTGGCTGTGCTCACTCATAACACAATGTCGATGTTTGTTGCAGTTCCTCGTGAGAACCAATGTAAGCTGTTGCGTGACGTGTGAATAGCTGGGGATGATATATCATATAAAACTGCGGACATTCGCCTTGTTGTCGTTACTCTTAATGCTCTCTAATATCGCACAAGCACATCGAATGAGCTCTGAATCTGACCAGTCACATACGAGTTTGCACTATGGACAGATCTACCATGAATACACACAGCAAGAGTCAGATTTCCATGAGTTTCCGGAACGCCCAATCTCTCTGTACGGACCTCCACATTATGTCGGAAATGCCTGAGATGTGTGATGTCAAATTCCTCGTCGGTAAACACAAGTCTCCTGTGTACGGTGTAAAATCCATCCTGTGTACAAGAAACAGGTAATACCTTTGAATCATCGTGACCAGAGTGTGACAAGTATATAGTTTCATTCAGCGTCTCTTAAGTACCTTTAATAATAACATGGTATTTTTGCAAAGTTTGCAAAATGTACAAATACTTGATCCCAGTGTTGTACATTTCAAATTTCTACACTTATCACCCCTTTCGATTGTTCATATAGCCCAGTATTAGGGCGCCATGTTGGATCAATCGAAGAAATCATTTAACTCCTGCTGTGCGGTGGTTTATTTCGGTTTTCTCCATCTGAAATCCTGAACATAGGCGTTTAAGCAGTAAATGAATAATTTTATTGTTCAGTGTAAGGATTGTTTGCTACGAACAATTATCTCTTTTTCGAAATCAGTTTTTGTCTGTTTTTACCAGCAGTTTGACGTCACAAACTTGTTACGTACTCCAGTTTGATGTAATAAGCTTTGTTACCCGAGCTTTCGAGTACCTATAAATCTGTCCTAAAAAACAGAACGGTTTTTAAGTCTTGAACGCCTTATTAAATTGGTTCTGATATCTTTTGCACAGGATTTTGTGCAGTATCATTTTGGCACAAGAGAGAGTCTATGCAAAGCAAATAAACAAACGAAAACGTCTTGGCTACAAAATCCAGTTAATCCTGCACAAACTGACAAACCCTCCAAAACCAAGATCTGCCAATTCCCCCTCAAAACACCTGACTATTGAGATGCTAGAATTCGAACCGGAGGCCTTCAAGAAAATGATTGAGTTCTTGATGACGGGCTGTACCAGCGTAAATGCTCATACAGTCATAGGTAAGTATTATGGTTAACTGCTGTCCAGCCTTTACTTACATAAATTAATATCAACCTGACAAGAACAGCCAACTTCCGTAACTTGCGATTGCCTCTATGTCTTCATGAAAACAAATGTCATATTGAATGAAATCCTACAACAGACAGACTGTCCAAGAACCCTGATCAGAAACGATTTAATGTTTAATGTTTAATGTTTCTTTCGGTAGGGTTCGGTAGATTAAATTTTTGTTGGTCCCGTTTGTTGTTTATAAGAACATCTGCTCTTGTCTGCAGGGGTTATGATTGCCTCCCACCGGTTTGGGATCGCGGACCTCAGAGATGCCTGCTATCAGTATGCCCAGACCTTCATCCACACAGAGTCTGTCCTCTCCCTTCTCAACTCTTGTCAGATATATAAAGACTTCGGACTGGTTCGAAAGTTACGAAACAAGGTAAGACGTCTGACGTTTACAACAACACTCTACCTGACTAAATTAACAACGGGCGTTGCTTGAATTCAGCGACGGAGAAATTCTAGATCAGCTCGCAGATTTACTCTACTTCGCTACTGTCTCAAAAACTCGCTGAGCAAAAGGCGCTGTCGGAAAACTTACAAAAGAATTTTAGTACCTTACTTATTTCCTTATGAACTCGGTGAATGTGTTGAATGAAATTCAAACTAAAATTCTGATGCTATGTAGGCAAATCTTAATACAAAGCAAACAGAACTTTAATTCAGATTAAAGGTAATTCTGGACTGAAGTCTTATGATAGGCACAAACAGGCCAAACCGGTAATGATTGGTTAATAAAACAACTTAGGCTAGGTAGGTATGGTCTGTAAACATTTTGGATGCACTATTTGAATATTTATTGTGACCATATAGGCTGAAATTGATTAAAGTGAAAAAGGTGGACATGGGCGTCAAAACAGACCTTCGTATACCAGCCGTCAACCTAAATGGGTGTTCCGGGTCAATAATCGCAAGACCAGTTTCCAAAAACGACAAAAAAAATAGCCGCCATAGAACCAGCAAAACATATGAATACAAATATAAAATTACGCCGGATTCATGCAAAGAGAAGCAATGAACAGTTTTCAATGACGACGAAAAGACGTAATGAATGCTCTAGGCAGATGAACCCTGTTCTTCATTAGCGAACAGGTTATACGATGATTTGTGAGAAAAGAAAACATGAACATCAAGGTGTGACGATCTTACAACATTTTGTAGCCTCGACCGATTTTACTTGTATTACTAAATTGTTGGGAATTGTTGGACTCAGTTTAATGCATATACTCCTTTAATCTGTACATTCCACAGATGTTGATGTTTATCGCTGAGCACGCCGAGGATGTACTGCAACAAGATGAATTCGCTATCCTAACTGTTGACACGATGACCGCCATACTCGCACAGTCAAACCTGAAGGCATCCAAGCAAACCAAACAGGTGGCTGTCCGTCAAAGGGAAGCTACTCTCAGAGCGGGCAGAACATCTGTCCACATGGATTTTGACACGAATTACTCTGAATCTGTAGACCTGGCTCCAGTCACCATTGACGAACTCATAAACCAAGCAGAAATTCTCCAGGCCGTTGCCATGGTGATTAGTGAAAAAGATTCCTCAGTCGAACCCATCAAAGGTCAGGATAACAAAGCCTACTTGTCAGCCTTCGACATCACGTGCGATAATCAGCATCTAAACCAAGGTCTTACGCCACGGACGACAAAGGACAGATCTCAGTCAGCTTTTTTTTCTCCAGATGTCATCTCGCTGGACAAAGCCTTTATGTGCTCTTCTAACGAAGAATCCCAGTATTTTTCTCAAAACTTATTCGGTATGTAACAAATTATCGAAAACGTTGCGTTAAGTACGTATCTTGTTGAAGCGACATCCCAAAGAAATAATTTTGTCACCAAATACGACGCGCTCCTTACCATATGATTTATAATGTTCCAGTTCAACACAAAGCCTAATGCATCTTCCGATATTCTTTTATGCATGCTGCAAAACACATTGCGTGAACGTGACTTAAATAAATTAATTTTCCGCACGAGCCAGAATTGGCTGTCTTGAGTGGAACGAACGGCTCACGTCATACAGGACCAGTGCTAGGGAAGGCATGTTACTCATTGTATACATGCAAACACAAATATCCTGTCTTGCTAAAGCACTTTTCATAAATTACGTTGGCCATCTTTCTCAAACAAGCCAGGTGTGGAGACAGTTGCGGGTGCTGCTTTTCTGTGTAGAAAGGCTTTTAGGGGATAATTGTCGTCCTGCAAAAGCCCAAAGATACTAGATTGGCAGAAATCTCTAAAATTCTACGGTTTAATCACCCGAAATAATGCAGTATAACTGTGTATCCTGTTTGTAAATTTATATATTGTTTCCAATAGTGCCCCTATCCGGACAGTGCTAACTTTGTAATGATGACTTTATTCCATACCTTAAAGGAGTAGATCAAGTCTAAAACAACACATTTTAATGTATTGAGATTAGGTGTATACATTGTGTAAATGCGTTGTTATATGTACCGTTCATAATGCAAACATAAACCATGGTAATCGAATCAAACGTTATGCATTTGTGTTATTCCTTTCTCTGTCTGACTGGTTAGTATAGTGACCAGAGCACTTGCCCCGAGATCCGGAGATCCACGTTCAATCCCGGGGCAGGTCATACGCAAAGCTTTAACAACAGCGCTAGTTGCTGCGTCGTTTTGCGCTCAGCATTGAGAGGTTGGAGCAAGGGAATAGAACTGGTCGGCGTGATGTCAGTATAATGTGACTGGGTGGAGTGTCATGTCTGTTGTCTTCGGCACGCTGTTCCAGTGGCGGCATGGATTCACCCTGCCACAAGAAAACACACCATATGAAAATACCAGAAGGGCACGTCGTCGTCATATGACTGAAACATTGTTAAGTGCGACTTTTAACCCCCAAAGAACTCACTCACTCATTCTTTGACTGGTGCCTTACGACGATATGAAGCACATTTCATGTCAAGTAGCACCAAGGTATATAGACATTCGTACAATTTCTACTAGCCGGAAACGTTTATACAGTCTCGCATTCTTTGAATGGACACTTGTTCTTCAATAATATGCTCAGTAATAAAGCATACCATGTGCTCTTCTAACAAGGCGTACAAGTTTGTACGTCACAGATGGGCAAGGTCATCAGTTACCCCCAAATGGGGTAAGGTCATCAGTTACACCCACATTGCGGTGCCTTTCACGGTTTTTCTTAAAAATAAATAAGTACATGCCCAAGGCGTTGATCACTTTAACAATTAGAATGAATGAATGATTATGGCTTGGCAATATCTCAGCCACGTGGTGGCGATTAACAAGTAAAGGCACTAGTGTAAATTAAACAGCCGGCTTTTGGTAATTAACTGAAGAAATTTCCCAGGTGTGACAGAATTTGCCCGCACAGCAAGCACGTGATGTATGCCATGTTTCCGGGAAAACACTAGATGTGTGGAAATGTTAGAGGAGAATGATGTAGTCAGGAAAACCGAGAACGGAAAGTGCTCTGATTCTTGCAAAATATAAGTTTACATGGGAGAAGGATCTCACGCTTGTGTAGTTGACTTAACTTTGAAGTTAGAAGATGTTGTAATTGTACCGATGATGAATTTTCTGCAATTGGAACAGATTATTCAACAGCGGCAAAATTTTTCAGGAACATCATTAAGGAAAGTTGATGTTTTTGTAAGCAGCTACTATGATGGTGAACCGCCTCGATGGTCTGCTGGTTAAAGCATCCAGCTCGAGACCGGCAGATCCAGACTCAAGCCTGGGTCGCGCCATACCAAAGACTTTAAAAATTGTACTTGTTTGCTGCCTCGCTTGGCGCTCAGCATTGAGGGGTTAGAGAAAAGAAACAGGACTGGTCGGCGTGATGTCAGTATGATGTGACTGGGTAGGGTGTCATGTCTGGTGTCTTCGGCATGATATTCAAGTGGCGGCAGCATTTTAGCGGCATGGACTCGTTCTACCACTATAAGTACACACCAGAAGGGCTCCTCGTCGTCATTTGACTGAAACACTGTTAAGTACGACGTTAAACCCCAAGCACTCACTCACTCACTATAATGGTGATGTTCTTATAGAAGACACAATAGTCATGAAGCCTTTTTAGAAGATATATGTTTTTGTAGAAAATAAAACGTCCATGATTTTTGGAGGAATATACAATGAGTGTATCTGGCAAAGTGGATACCCTCGTGGGAGGTCAAAGATTCTTGCTGTTTACCAGGATAAACAGTATCATTTTAATGAATGTCGCATCCGTCACCACCTTAAAAAACAACTCAGAGAAATGTTCGACTGTGTCCTGGAAACATTCTAGATGCGCAGGAGTTCGACGAAAATGGTTAAGGGCGAATTGGAGGAATGAAGTCCTTGCGGCACAAGGGATTAACTTGTTAACCGGGCAAACTGGTCTGTTTAAAATGACGTGTGGAATTTGCCGTATTATTTTAGCACAAAACCAGCTAGTTAAGGTAAGTATGATGTGTTTGCCATGAGGGAAGTGTGGAACCTAGGCGACGAAACCGACATTCGTATATCAGCTGTCAACCAAAATGGGCGTTCCGGGCCATTAATCCCAAGACAGGTTCCAAAAATGACAAATAACACAAACCACCAAAGAACTAAGAAAATATATAAGAATTAGGACGGAACCATGCAAAGAAAAGCAGCCAACAGTTTTCAGTGACGACGAAAACATGCAATGAATGTTGCAGGCGGATGAATAAAATCAGTTTCTAAATCGAGTACCATTTTTGTATATATGGTGTTGAAAACCAAATATGTATCCGGTAGTCTTTCGAATTTGTTGATTTCAAACGTGGCTGTGGTAAAAACTGATTTGTAGTGCATTTTTTTTTCTGTGAGTTTCTGCCATGGACCGCATTCCAATTCTATATCTACAGTATACACATGAGAAAAACCCATCAATTTTTCAAGCCCCCGTGAAAATGAAGACAGGAGGGACAAAAGAGCAGGGAGTATTGAAAGGAGCACTTCGGGCTGGCGCAGATCAATCAATGTGAAAGATAACGAAGTTCTGCAGTCAGCCAAAGATTATAGGCCCAACCTAATCGCATTTTTTTTCTCATAGCGAGGTAAACAAACTACTGCTGGCGACCCTGGGCGTGGTGATAATCTCTTTACAGACAAGGCAGGCGATAATATTTTAGACAGAGTCACATTAAATTCTGTTTTCAAACGAATCAATGATTTTAACAAGAGAAATGTGATCAGCTTAAATCACAATAAACAAATTCAGAAGGATAAATTTGAAGTAAATGGGAATTTAACAGATATGGAGAGTATGTGAGCGATGATAGTGAAAATGAGGAGGTATTTGGGTGTAAGAGAATGAGGATGAGTCTATATATATATATATATATATACAAAGAACCTAATTCAGCACCCCCTCCCGCTGTTTTCACTGTGACAAAATGATCGAAATCCATGTGTTTTAATGATAACACACATGCATTTCCATCATCACTGGTTTTAGTGCGAAACAATGGCTTTACAACTATGGTTCAATCTGTCGTCCAGTCATACTGGGGATACAACCAATAGTGAGGAAAAACGCTTTACGAGGAACCAAATGACGATTCCAATGCGTGATTTCAACCACTGCTTCAACACTAATCACTCCAGAACAATACATGTTAACCCATTGTTTCACATCAAAACCAGTGATGATGGAAATGCATGTGTGTTATTAAAACACATGGATTCCATTTTGTCGTTTTTCATGAGCCAAAGGGTCACACTGTTCACAACCAATCACATTTACACACTTTTGATACAGGAGAACATTAATCGCATGTGTATAAAATCGCCATAGTGAAATCCAGCGGGGATGCTTAATTTAATCCTTTATGTGAAGAACACGTTCGGGTAAACAAAGCATTCCAAAATCATTTTCATCTCTGGAAAACTGTGGAAATACACTGATGACCGAGTCACGCAGCAAATTTGTTTTCAAAACAATTAACACTAAAACTCTGACAGTGCCTGAATTTCGTACGCTGTCATTTTCGAATCACATATTTCTACTGATATAAGAAGGACTCGACTGCTCCTCCCATGCACCAGCTGTTGTCGCAATAGTTCTTGGTGTTAACTGGCACAGGTGGTCTCTGTTACTCGCGAAAAACTAGCAATTCGGCATTCCTGTAGTGAATGAAGGAAACACGTTTTGGTAACGTGCAGATTTGACATGTTATAGGGATAACACATTCGAAAAGACCGAATTCCACGCCGGTGAAAAGAAGAGTACAGATCTGTATTTCTGAAAGCTAAGCTGAGAAGAATAAAACAGATCTCAAATGTAATTCGACTAATATTTATTCACCCGATCAAACCCAGATCAATACCACAAACGTTCACAGGGCTTTTGTTACAACGTGATTGTTTCCTCCCACCATAATGCTGGCCACCGTCGAATAAGTGAAATGTTTTTGAGTACGGCGTAAACATAAATTAAATAAATAAATAAGTAAAAAATAAATAAGTAAATAAATAAGTAAATAAATAACCTGCTCTTTATACCTCCCTTCATGGCGAGAACTTTCCATAATTCTGTAACACGGCAGCGAACGGCATACCCTAAAATTGTATGAATGTAACCCCTACATAAAATTGTTGGCCACAAGTCACTAGACAGGACACCACAGGTACAACAGATCTGTTAAAAAGGTTTATTGAAGAAATAAACGGGGCGGGTGAAGCCACATTATACACGTGTTTTTGTGAAAGTCAAAACACAAATATTGAACGTGACATTACAGAATTGAAAGGTTTCAATAGATTTACATTTACACACACTTTGAACATTATTCAATTAAAACAGCAGTTTGAACTATGCAATCATTGTTGTAGAAAACTACATTTCATAACGTCCGGCTCGTGATCACACGTAGGGTGGACTTCTTCTTGTGTTTACATGAACCTTAATTTCCTTCACACCCGTCAAACTAACATTAATCTCTACTAACTTTGGCTGAGCAAACAAATTACTAATCATGCAAACAGCACCTCAGTACATTACAGTGCAGGTATATTTGCATCACAATTGAATAGTTCTCGCCGGTAACTTTAAGATTACAAACATGGCGCCGCTATCACTACAAAACTTATTTTGCAGAATTACCCTGGATACAACGTCAAACAACAGATCGTTACTCTGCTTACTTGAATTCACCATTATCAAGGTTGTGAAACATGTTCTATGACATCAATATTCCTGTAAAAAGGGTTATTAAAGAAATAAACCGGGCGGGTGAAGACACATCGTCCGTATCGGATACACGTGTTTTGGTTTTAGTCAAAACACGAATCCGCTGCAGCTTCATCACAATGACAGAAAATATGAAAATCGAACTTTCGCCCGTAACAATTTCTTTGAAAAAAACCAAAAAAAACCAAAAAAAAAACCCATATGTACAGTGAACCAGCATTTACAGAAAACGATATTATCCAGTCACCTATATTGGATTGTCAACAGCATGTTACATGAACATTAACTCAGTAGAGACAAATGTGCGCATTCACAGTGCATGTGCATCAGTGGTACACAAATTGTACCACTGTACAAAAACTACACAAATTCCATGTGAACCGTTGGTACAAAAAAAATCGTGTGAATGTGCATGTTTGCCACAATAATGTGTACCACTCGTACACAGTAGTTTTACAAATCATACAGTCTTCAAATCAAACAAAAAAGAAAAATTTTACCTTCTTGTTTTCCATCATAGATCCTTGAACCACGACATACATGGTACATATTTATGTACGGAGCCCAGATATTTTCTCTTCAATAGGGACTTACGTGGCCGAGGTGCTTAGCGTGCTAGCGCATCGCAATGACCTTGGAGCCTCGCATAATGCGGACGCTGTGAGTTTTAGTCAAGTTCATGCTGGCTTACTCACCGGCAGTACGTCTGCCAGGTTTCCTCCCACTATAATGCTGACCGATGTCGTACAAGTGAAATATTCTTGAGTACGGCGTAAAATACCAAAGAATGAAATAAGTAAAATTTCCCCTAAATGTACGCAACAAGGAAATGGACATAATGTTTTTGTCCTGATGCAATGTAGTTTATTGAAGTTTGTCACTGGTGGCTATGAAAACCAGGTTTGCACAACTAAGTCAAAATCATGGCATTTGACCGGCTCAGGGAAACAATTGTCATTAATGTGAGGTGAAAGGAGACAATGCTTGATTGTTGAAGCAAGTTCTATTTAAATGACACCATTAATATTTTCTTTAAATACAATAAGCACACATGTGGCCTCGGAGTATAAAAGTTTATCCCAGCACTGCGGGCCAAAGTCACGGGCCCACTTAGGCCCCAGAAGCTCCGCGACCTTAGATTGCCAAAGATTTCTGAGTTCTGTAAAGAGTACCGAGCCGTTAACTGACATAGTGAATAAACTTTTTAAAAGATTGAATGTGGGGGCTACGGGGCCCTAGATTGCGGTAGATGAGACTTCAGCCCTTTTGGGGCAATGGGGGTTGGAATCTAGGGAGTACTTGGCCATTAAATGACCTAGTAAATAAACGTTTTAAAAGATTAACCTTAGGCGGCCAGGAATATCCGCGACCTTTCATATCTGTAATTGAGCTTTCAGTCATTTTAGAGCACGGAAATAGGGATCTGCATGAAAAGGACTGGGCCGTTAAATGACATGGTGAACGAACATTCTAAAAGATGAAAAGTGGTGGCTTGGAGAATAAAAACGGTCTATCCTAGCACGTTTGGTGAGGGTCCGGGGGCTGCTTAGGCCAGCGAAGCTCAGCCACTAGGCGATTTAGGCAATCAACTTTGGGCCACAGAATCTGAATTTCCTGTTTTAATTTTTTCTTTCAAATTCTTTGTCACTATGTCTCATTAAAACCTCGACAAAGAGCTTGTTACAGAATTACAGAAAGTGGTAAATTTATAATTCTTGATGTAACTTTAAATACTTTCTTACTCTACCTCATTTGTGAAAACCATGTCTAAAACCTGCCATATAGGGCTACTTGCGATCCTAAACAGCTGGGACCAACTCGACAAAAGCGAACTAAGCGTAACGTTTGTTTTTGATAGGTTTGACAAAACGTGGTAAGCCGTCGTGAAAATCTGTGACTAACTCGCTGCAGTTACAAGGGATCGACGGAACTGGATATGTCTGGAGTGGCAGGAAAGTAGACCATGCGTGGCCAACTCAAAGTTACTGTTGAGTCAAGAGTTATAAGTCTATCGGTGATGGCTATTTTCAGGAGATAGACTGAAAACAGCATCTAATCTGAAACCCCCACACAATTGCTTCCAGTCTCTCCAGTGCTGTTGCTTCCTATCGCCAAATGTTCACTTTCGCTCCCAGTGGCATGGAACGTCTACCTTTAACAAGCGCCAGACTTGATGTTCCCATCACAGCTGCTTCAAGCTGCATGCTGCTCTCAAAAACCCTGCTGCCCAGAGTCGTAAGCTTAGGTGTGTCTACGTCCGGTTTAACTGGATGGCTAAAATTGTAATAAAGATCCCCAATAAGCTTTGCATATTTGTCCTTTTCGAAAGGAACGTTGTATAACTTGCACGGGGTAGGAGAATCAGCCGAATCTCTATCATAGCCGGAAGTTCTGGCCTTTCAGATGGCCAAAGACATATTTTTACATGATAACCGTTATTCTGTAACGGTTTTGCCTAAATACTAACAGCTGTAAATGCATTTAGTAATTTGAGTACATTTATATGACGATAACATTGGATAAGGAAAGCCTTAATAAAAACAAAAATTTCTGGCCCTCAAATGGAACTTTTCAACGTTTCGACGGACCGGATGGGCTTGCTCTTGTAGCTCGCCTTGTGGGAAGGCCTTGTTCTGGGAGCTCATCTTATGGGAAGGCCTTGCTCTTGTAGCTCAACCTAGGGGTAGATCTCACTCTCGCAGCCAGATCAAGCTCTTGTAACCCACCTTTGTGGGTAGGCCTGTGTCTTGCTCTTGTATACTCTCTTCTGCTATCTGCTCCTGTGCAGCTCATCCTGTAGGTAAAATTTGCAACTGCAGCTTATCGTGGGATGGGTCCACACTGCATGCGGGACACACTAGGATAGAGGTCCTGCCTCTCTACGTTTTATACGTTTGTTACTGGTGGTAGGATGTTGTCTGTTGCCTTCCTAGTACTGCTACTGAGTACCGCAGGTGTCACAAGTATGAAGGGATTATTTTCTTGTCGTCTTGTGCTCACGGACAGGTTTATCGTCCGAGTTTCTTCCCGTCCTAGTTGCGAATTTGGTATCCCATCAACTGGAGTGACGTTTATGACAGAACTTGGCATAGCCGTTATCTTATTTTGTGAGCAGCACCAACATTTTCCGAACATCTTTTTCACTTTACCAAATTCCATGCGTTGTAAGAAGGGCCACACCGCCGATATCAAATGGTGAGTCACTGGACCGAAGGCGGAGAAAGCGTCATCTATGGTTTTATTGCTTGATTCGAACAGTTTTACAGCAAAAACCACCAAAGACGTTACACTGTATATTACCACCATTATGATCATGTCACGACTAACTGATTTCTTCATGTGTAGATGTACACATCCCTGGAATCGGTTTTTTCTCAAACCATTGTAAATGGCGCCGTAAAAAATACAGCATAAACAACACGTTGTGTAAAAGGCACCAAAATCCACCCACCGGATGGCAAAAGATGAACCTGATGGCAAAAATTTACAGGCGCCTAATACTGCGCTGTAGACATAACTCTCCGATGCACCCCTCGCTGCTGTTAGGCAAATGTTTCCCGCAGTGATAAAAGTGAACAAAATCCAGAGCTGTTTCCATGTCACGATGAGCTCAGGGCGTGAAACTAGTCTTTTGGAGGCTTTGTATCGAACAAACGCCAATACTGTGTCCGAGTAGAGCACGTGCATCTTCGTGAAATAGCGGAACACAGCAGTAAGTCTAGAGCTGATGGGCGTCGTTGGTGGGTAAAGTATGTTGTAAGTTATGGCGAAAGACATACACGAAAACAGGAAGTTTCCAATGCTGGAGCTGAGCAGAATCCCTTGGTACGCAGTGATACGCTTTGGGTGCACTAGTAACGTCATAATCATTAGCATGTTGGTAATAGTCCCAAAAATCCCAATGGGAAGTAAAACAGCGATGAACCAGTAGCGTGGCGAAGTGTCATGCGTTGAATTACAAGTGGTCGCAGTGAAGTTGAGGTTGCTCGCTGCCTCCATGCCAATTTGTCTTTATAGACAGTGAGAATGCGTAGCGAAAGCGGTGTGTCCCGTCTTTTATGTTTGCGCTGCAGGATCCCGCCTGTCTGACACATTTCCCTTGACACATTTTTATCTCACGAGGCAACCGACTTTTCCTGTTCATTGCAGAAAACACAATTGCTCCACGTGTTAATTGGTTAATCCCACAACTCCTACGTTGGTCGTGCATGATTTGAAAAAAAAAATGAAAGGAATACAACAAAAAACAAAGAAATAGAGAATGTTGCACAGCGAATGTTCAATACCATAAATATTGTTCGAGTAAGAGGTAGAAATGATAACTCATTCGATCAATCGGCTTTTAATTTACTTAATTATTTATTTACTTATTTGATTGGTGTTTTACGCCAAACTCAAGAATATTTCACTTATACGACGGCGGCCAGCATTATGGTGGGAAGAAACCGGACAGAGCCCGGGAGAAACCCACGACCATCCGCAGGTGGATGGCCAACCTTCCCACGTAGGGCCGGAGAGAAAGCCAGAATGAGCTGGACTTTAACTCATAGCGATCGCATTGATGGGATGCTCCCAATCGGTCTTTTAAAAAATCCACCCATGTATGATGTTTTATTTATATCAATGGTCCATCTCTCTCTCTTGTTATACAGTTGGTGAATGTGTGAACAAACTAGCCAATCTGTCAAGGATTTCTTGCAATCAGTAGACCAATTGATCAATTTGCAAAACTTTCGATCTGCCTCGATGTCTTGACGATATCTGTTGGCCGGACAAGCATTTAATCAAGTGGTCAAACAGTTAACTAATCGACGAATGTTTCGCTTGCTTAACTGACAACCCTGCTGACGAGTTTATCCCCCTGTCAGTCGCTTGAATGGGTAATGAACGAGACAACCTGTTGACAAGGTAATTAATCGTTTTAGCCAATCAAGTTAATCAAGAAACCGGTTCTCCAAGTCTTTAAATAGTTGAATATTTTGTTGACCGATTGGTAAATGTACTTACTATTCTCTACACCAGTTTCTCAGTCGCCCGATTTGTTAGTTCGATTATCAATCCGTCCCGTTAATCAGTCGTTTAAGGTGTCCAGGAAACATTCAATTAGCTAGTATTTGAACCTTTCGATCAATAGGCTAATCTGTTATTTAATTATGAACTGACCAAATCTGTTTACCTGGAAATTAATCTGCCCATTTTATAGATATGTAAGCACATGGGCAGTCTGCCAACCTAAATACAAGTTTTATAATCCACCAATATGTCGGCATGGAAATAAATGGCCTAATTCACTGCTATTATGTCGAGTTATGGTGACCCCAATCTCTCCATCAGGCGGTCTGTAGGTATGCTGAACAGGTAGTCGCTAATCCGCCCATCTCTTCACCAACTTATCAGTTGATCGCTTTGCAATCTAGTTATTGATTCTACTTACTAAGGTTGTCGGAAACCCTAATATCAAGCAAACTGTAGACCAGCTTATCGGGCGACAAAGCCTGAGTCAAACTGTCGTCCCGTTATTTAGTAGAACAGTGTTTGAATTAGTTTATTTAAGGGTTTATGCGTGGATCAGCTATTTGGGTCAGACAAGGAACCAATCAATGGGTGAATGTGTTCAAGAAGTCACTTAACCAATCTCTTAACTTGTCTATAAGGCCAGATGTACTATGGCCCCATCAATTGGTTTAACCATCAAACGATTTCTCAGTTAATGAATCGATTTGTCGACCAGTTATTCGGCTAATTGTCAAGTCAGTCAATCATTAACCATTGGTTCAGTTCGTAAAAAATAATGTTCAGTCTGTTACACGATGTATTAATAGGCCTATCGGTCCTCCAGCAAATTATTCTGCATATCAGTAATCTTGTTAGTCAGTGGGCCAGTGTGTTACCTTATCATATAATCGACCAGTTAATCAACGGGCTAATCAGCCTGCAGACGTATTAGTGAATTTGTCAAATCAGTGAACCTCTTCACTAGGTTGTCAATCTGATAATGTATTCATCAGATAAAATAACATTGGGTTGATAACAATCGACTAACCAGATTATTTATGTATTTATTTCATTGGTGTATTACACCGTACTTAGGAATATTTCACTTATCAGACAGCGGCCATCATTATGGTGGGAAGAAACCTAAGCTAATCTGCACAGGGTTAATCAGTCAACCAGAGTGCCTAAAAGGTATAAGATATGTTTTAACCGGACGACCTATTCAGTGATCGATGAGTTGTTATACCAGTGAATAAATCGACCAGTCTCTGGTCGACTGGTTAATTAGTCAGTAAAAACTGTCTAGTTAACAACTCTCTTCATCTGTTGGGACATTTCATCAAATGGCCACTCTGTGGACAGGTAAAAAAGCCGGCCAAACCACCGGCCATTTATTGAAAAGTCCATTTAATTCAAAGGCTAGTTTCTCAACCAGTTACTTAATGATACTGTTTCTTTGACAGACTGCCAAGTTAATCAATTAATCTGTCACCAGCTCCTACATTAACCAATTCCGCAATCTTTAGGCCAGGTAACTGACTTCCTAATCTGTCTATCAGTCAATCAATCAACCATTTTGTCGATCAGCTAATCCATCTTCCAGTATGTTGATCATTTAGTGAATCGACCAGATTGTGGAAATGTTATGTGATCAGCCATTTTGCCCACTAGTTAGGCCACCTTACGGCAATACAGGTAATCTGTCAATGGGCAGTTGCCAATGGTTTTAGATTTTATACGCCTAAAACCGTCGGTATGTATTTCTGTAATAAACGCAATCTTCATCTAGACCCTGAGCTTAAAGTTTGTGGTGAACCAGTGAAGATTGTTGGTGAAAATAAACTTTTAGGGTTCGATAGTAAATTATCTTTCATACCTCACAAAAAACGCTTAAAGCTAAATGTACAAACGCTCTCGATATAATTAAGGTCGTGTCTAGCGCCGATTGAGGTGCTGACCAATCAGTTTTACTTAATTTATATCGTTATCTGGTGAGGTCTAAATTGGATATGGGTCCATCATTTATGGTTCCTCTAGGAAATCATATCTTAAAATGATGGATCCGGTGCATGACCTGGGTCTGAGGCTCAGCCTTGGTATTTTTAGAACCTCACCAGTACAGAGTTTATAGGTAGAGGGTAATGAGCCTTCTTTATATCACAGGCGTATACAACTCGGCCTTCAATACCCTACAAAGCTTAAAGCTCACCCAACAAACCCTGCCTATACTATCGCTATACTTCTGGCTTTATCATGTGTTTCCTCTGGGTGTACCCAGAAGAGAGTGATGTGCAGTGACTCGTTGTCCTGCCTTTTGGCTACAGGACAAAATAAATTTAAAAATCTGTTAATATGTCTCTCAAACATATCCTTGTTGACTGTGTGGACTTCGCTCATATTCGGCAAAGATTCTACACAGTTAACTCTATATTTCACTTATTTGTCAGCGTCGAGGGCGATGCTGTCATTGATTACCTAAAATATATAAGATTATATCATAACATATAATTCCTTTTAGATTATACATATATGTTTATAGTTTAAATATACATATTAAAATTTTAAATATTAATGTGGTTTTCAATTTTAACAGAGGTTTAGTTTGTTTACCTGTTTTTAATCACGTCTGTCTTTTTCTTTTGTTTTACATGTTCTCGTTTTCTTGTTGAAAACCATATACCAATTCGTGATTTAAAACATGTTCTCCCCGCGATATTCCTGGAAAATTGCCGATGTGGCGTAAAACCATAATCATTCATTCATTGTCACCATGATGCTGCCCGCCGTCATATAAGTGAAATATTCTTCAGTACTACGTAAAACTCCGATCAAATAAATAATTAAGCATCATGTTTTCATACGACAAAGGGAAAAGGGACAATGGTTTGTTGAAACTCCCCAAACACATAAGTACAAAACCAGTCAACAGTTATGGAACATATTTGAGAGACGTGTGCTTTATGTGAAGTAAAGTCTAAACTCAATGTTTATTGCCACTGTTTTTTACAGTCCTCAGTTTCCTTGCCCGTCGCTATTTTCCTCAAACGCGAAAGGAGAGGCCTACATGGCCTTTAAGGAACAGGCTGCCCTCGACTGGGATAAATTTCTCCTGCTTATGGCCAAACAGCTGAAACTGGATACCCGCCAAAAGTTTTCTTGGCAAGACTGAAATGAAACCGGAGTGATGTAAAACTAATGAATTCATACTACATGTTTCCTCCAAAAGAACAAGTTCAAACCGCCTGCCTCAATTTCGGGAAATTCGGGTTCAGAGCCGGCTCGGGTCATACCCAAACACTCTAACAAAGGTACTTTCTCTTTCACAAGAAGAACACAGTATATGCATACTAAGGACTGTCGGAGAGGAAGCCATTATGAACTGGACTTGAACTTACCGCGACCTCACTGGTCGGAGCCTCCTTGGTCCTTGCGTTGTGCCAGCCTGCTAACCAACTCAGGCCCCCAATAAAGGAATGAACAATAGACCACACAGCAAGGGAGTGAATAATATAGACTACCCAGCTGAGAGCCGAATTACTTTAATAAGCTGAGAAGGTTTCCCAGTGGTTTATCTTGAAATGAATACGGGCCTCATCGGCTCAGTGGGTTAGCGCGCCATCGCAGCACAATTACCCGAAGCCTCCCACCTATGCGGTCGCTGTGAGTTCAAGCCCAGGTCATAATGGCTTTCTCTCCGGATCTGCCAGCAACCTGCGGATGGTCGTGGATTTCCCCAGGGCTCTGCCCTGTTTCCTCCCACCATAATGCTGGCCACCGTCGTATAAGTGAAATATTCTTGAGTACGGCGTATAATCAACAAATTGAAATGGATAATCTAGACTACCCAGCTGAGAGCCGAATTACTTTTATACGCTGAGAAAATTTCCCAGTGGTTTAACTTTAGTGAACACATAATTTAAAATAGAATTGCACATAAGCTTATATGCACAAAACAGTTAAATAACTTAACTGGGTTTAACTGAATTTAGTTAACAAACTGAACACCGATATACGGACTGCCTCGAGGGCTTAGTGGTTGGTGTCCGCATCGAGATCAGGAGATCTGTGATCAATCCCGAGTCGGGTCATACCAAAGTTTTTGGTCGTATGTCATCGTGTTGAGTATGCTTCTCTTTGCATGAATTTTTATATTTTCTTATTTCTTTTGGTTTTTGTGTTCTTTGTGGTTTTTGGAAACTGGTCTTGCGATTTTTGACCTGGAACGCCCATTTTAGTTGACGTCTGGTATACGAATATCCGTTAGATTAAAAATCGTCCTTGTTGCTTCGTCGTTTTGCACTCAGCACTGATTTGTTAGAGCAGGGAAACAGGATTGTTCAGCCCTGTATCGCTATAATGTAACTGGGTGAGGTGTCATGTCTGGTGTCTTTGCCATGATGCCCCAGTGGCGGCAGCACGTTGGCCTCATGGACTCACCCTGCCACAAAAGTCACAGTATATATAGGCCTATATATACATACTAAGGACTCTTCGTCGTCAAATTAGCGTCTGATCTCTATCACGGGTGGCTTCACAATCTCTTCATATGTCAAGTTTGTTAAGAAAGTCTCCGTTCCAGTGGTGATCCAAACATCACTAACTTGGCCCAGTGGCATAGATCAGCCACAGAAAATAGTAACAAAACTCTTAAGTAACACAGCCGGCTCATCATCAGAAAACGACACAAACATTATAGAAAAAAATTGTTACTCTAATCTTGCACTCTTTCCTTATCTGATCAGAAATTATGTACAAATAAATCAAAATGTCATAAATCCGTTGATTCTGCACAGAACAGAGCGGGTGGTAAACATTAATCTCGTAAAAATCATGAAAGGGATAAATCTGTAAGGTCGTTAAAGATCCAATCCAAAGTTATAATAAGCTTGTGGTTTTCCCCCGGGCTCTGGCCGGTTTCCTCCTACATATTGGTAGCCGAGTGAAACAATAAGTGAAATATTCATGAGAGCGGCATGAAACACCAATCAAATAAGTGAATATATTAAGTTTGGATATTCTGTTTCATATTCTGCTATCGATCTCACTATCATGGATTTATCACTTCTCCCAGATTTTTCTTGGAAGGTGCCTGATGACCTTTGTGGTAATGACCATTTTCCTGTAATAAGTCTGGATCATTGGAGGACGTTGATCTCCTTGTCGAAACCTCAGGAAAGGTCATCCCTCGCCCAAACATAAATCACCGTTACGTCTCCCTCCATAGTGCTTTCCTTACATACACGGTGGAATTGTCGTCATTTTAAGGTTAATTTCATTGAAATAATACAGACAGTTTAATCTTTAAATCAAATCTCCCTTTTGTCTCAGGGAAAAATTCGCCTGAGGACATCTGGCGGGAATGGAGTGTCCCTTGAAGGTTACACACTTTACAGCACTTATTGTAACAAGAGGGAGCGAGCTTGCGGTGACTCTGGTGTCTTCGTAAATAATCATGTTATTCACACCCCCAGTTGCCCTCGATGAGGCTGTGGTCGTTCGTGTTTCTTCGTTGGAAAGAATCCCTTTGTGTGCGGTCTATGTTCGTCCTCATTGTTCTTTGTCTTTTTCGCAGTGGCATAATTTAAAAGAACAACTGCCAATTCCTTTTATAATTATGGGAGATTTTAATGCCCATAACCCCCTATGGGGTGCTAATAATGCAAATGCAAAAGAGTCGATGATTTCTTGTCTAAAGATCAACTGTGTTATTTCAATGATGGTTCTAATGCCTATTTACATCTAGGAAATGGTTCATATTCTGCTATCGATCTCACTATCACGGTTCTATCACCTATTCAAAAAATTCAATTATATACCTACTTATGTTAATTTTCAATCTTATCATGTTCCATCATAGCGTAAATTGTTGCTTTGTCTTGACATTTCTGAGCAAACCCTGCTAGAATGTGTTTATAACTCGCTCCCATAATGCCACCCCGGTGGGGTGATTAAGGCTGTTGTTTTAGTTAATAGTTCTGCTAGGGTAGTCTGCACAAGCAGCCATGCACAATTCATAGCAGGAGGCAATACACATTTACCAAGGGCGTGTCTGTTCACAGCAGTTAACCACCCCTCCAGTGAGCTAATCCCCATCATTAGGGGAAACTAAGAAAGCACAACTGCCTTGGTTCACAACATGTTATGCTTCTTTTAGGTATTTACAATTCGAACTTGGTTTTCATCTTTAAGTGAGAGGAAAGATAGGAGAATATACAATAAGAATGTGAAATAAAAAAAAATTGGCCAAGTTTCTCCACTGAAGGGTTTTAGGGCTGAAACAATAAAGCAAATGTCCAACATTTGAAAAATGATGGTAATATTTTAACTTCTCCACGTGATGTAGCTAATAAATTGGCGGAAACAATATCTCAGAGGACATCTTCTGAGAATTCTTCTTCCGAATTTCAGCATATTAAAAACCAGAAAGAGAAAATTAAATTGACCTTCACTTCGATGAATTTATACGACTATAATCGTCCCTTTTCCCTTGAAGAGTTTAAAACTTCATTAAAAAAGAACACGATAATACTAGTGCTCCTGATAACGTTTATTATAAACTTCTGAACCATTTGACATCTGAACCACTGGAAATTCTCTTGGACTTTTCTAATAATATTTGGCTAACTGGTAATACCCCACCGTCATGGAGGAAGGCGTGTATTATCCCGGTTCCCAAACCGGGTAAGGACCATACTGATCCAAGTAATTACCGTCCCATAGCTCTTAACAGCTGAGTCTGCAAGACTGTGGAACGGATGATAAATGATGGGCTTGTTTGGTTTTTTAAAGACCAACAAACCTTTATCTAATATTCAATATGGTTTTCGTCAAAGTTTTAGATCAAATTGTTCGATTTGAAACCTTTATTCGTGATGGCTTTGTTAATAATGAACATGTGGTGTCGATATTTTTTGACCTTGAAATGGCGAACGACACCACATGGAAATGTGGTATTTAAAAAGACCTTTCTGATATGTGATGAAAAGGTGGCTTACCTTTATTTATATCTGATTGTCATTTTAAAGTACGGCTGGGTTCAGTTCGTTCTGATTCCCCTGACCAAGAAATGGGTTGCAGTATTCTCTCTCTATTGTTCAGTATTAAAGTAAATAGCTTGGCTGAAACTCTTACATTGGGTACAGAGGGTTCTTTATAAGTTGATGATTTTCTTATATGCTCGCGTCCTGAAAATATGAAACACATCAACCGGCAACTGCAGCTTCGTCTTAACAAGATCGCGAAATGGACAGCTGCCTACAGTTCTAGATTTTCTAGTACTAAACTCGCCCGTATGCATTTTTGTCATTTAATCCTCATATTAAAATGCTTAAAGCTAGATGTACAAAGCCTGTCAATATAGTTCAGGTCGTGTGTAGCACCGATTGGAGTGCTGACCGATCTGATTTATTAAACTTATATCGTTCTCTGGTGGGGTCTAAATTGGATCATGGGTCCATCACTTATGGTTGCGCCAGAAAATCGTACCTGAAAATGTTGGCCCCGGTCCATCACCAAGGTTTGAGGCTGGGCCTTGGTGCTTTTAAAACTTCGCCAGTATAAAGTTTATACGTTGAGGCTAACGAGCCTTCATTATATTTATATATTTATTTCATTGGTGTTTTACGCCGTACTGAAGAATATTAGCCTTCATTTATATAATAGATAAAACTGAGCCCTCAATATGCCACAAAGCTCAAAGCTCACCCAACAAACCATGCCTACGGCGACATTTTCAGTCCGATGTATGCAGATAAATATAATAAATGTGCTAACAATATCCATTCATTCAGCTTTCGTATTCGGAACAATATTGTAGACGTTATACATCAAGCTTGAGAACATAGCTCTGGTCTCTTTTCCGGTGCCTCCTCCCTGGCTTCTTCCACAACCCAAATTAATATTCGATCTACGTCAACATAAAAAATCAGATGCAAATCCTGTCATATTTCAGCTTAAATTAAGGCTAATTATCTGGATTATAATTGTATACATCTATGTACTAACGGTCCAAAGGATGGTGACAGGGTTGCGGCTACGGCTGTCTTAGAACCACGGACCGCTTCTCTTCGTCTTCGATCTTCATCTATGTTTTCTGCCGAGGCCAGGGCTATACTTCTGGCCCTAGGTCATGTTTCCTCTGGGCGTCTTCAGAAGGCAGTGATATGCAGTGACTCTCTACTGTCTTTGGCAATAGAAAAAAATGAATTCAAAAATCCGTTAATACCAGAAATATTAGTCATTCATAGGAAACTAATTAAAATAGGTAAAGGTACAATACTAGTATTCTATCCACGAAAATACTGTCGTAGACAGGGAAGCGAAAACTACCCTGTACAAACATTTATCTCGGGTTAAAATCACACATACTGACTTTAAGTCTAATATTCTTAAATATATTTTGGCTGGTCCATAATAAACTGCATGCTATTCGTCCTGTCGTTGGCTGTAATTCTTATATTCATGGCATGTCTCGTAGAGAACAGGTTGCTTTAACAAGGCGTTGTGTTGGTCATTTCCGTTTGAGACACAATTTATCCCAGATGAGAGCAGTGCTCCCGAGTGTGTTGGTTGTGATGCCCAATGTGGCATCATTGATATCCTTGTGTAGAAAATCTGTTGGACTATATAATAAAATCTAAATTTCATACATCAAAGAATATCTGGGTTAAATACAAATTTAAAGAGACATTACAGGTTTCGAATTTTAACGGACGTTTAGTTGTTTTACCTGGTTTTAAACATTGTTCGTCTGTTTGATTTACTTTGCCTGTTCTTATTATCCTTTCGAAAGCCATTTCACTGATTCCTGACTTTGAACATGTTCTCGCCATGGCGTTAATCATTTATTCATTCATTCATTCATTCGTCGTCATGTGGCTATAAAATCGTTAAGTACGACGTAAAACCTAAGCATGCATGCTTATATGTCGTTTACAGACACAACAGGGCTCAAAACACGAGCAATGTCCCTGGCGAAAGCGAGGCGGGCCTGGCAATCTCCTCGAATGTCTCAGCCATAGCAGGTCCCACAAGGAGAAACAAGACATCATCCACCTATTTTATGAACGACACTTTGATCTGATCACGAAAGGCGCTCTTCCACATAGTCCCGATGTCATACAACACTGTGTGGTCATTAGAAAACGCGCAGCGGTGAACCGAAAGGACACTTATGTGAAACGTGCTTTGTGTTTTAATTGTTACTTAATTGTTGCATTCGTCGGGATGCAGTGCTACAAATTAATGGGAAGGCGGCATTTTTTTAAATCCCGTAAGGTGGCGCTAGTGTGAAGCAGAGCCTTGAGCCATTGATACGTCAAATATAGATTGTAGTGCTATGCCTTCAACGTCACAAAGCGTCAGTTTCTGTTTTTACGTCTTGCCTGCGCTACACAGCAGGGTGATTCTACAGAAAAGGCTCCAAAACAAACTCCCGCAGCTACCAATTATACACAAATAATATACACAAATAATAATACACAAATTTATAGATCCATAAATGCAAAGGTTTGGTGCGTATTGCCAACTTATAACAAAAGTCTTCGATAGTAAAAAACAAGAACCTTTCAATACGACATTTTTGATAGTTTTAGGGTCCGTTTATGATCTCAACACTCCAAAAAAATCCGTCTCCCAAGTGATCAGGTTGGTACTTCAGCTGCAATTTTAAGTAGCTCTACTCTATTTTGACCCCATCTGGTTAGTAGCCTAATCATGGATGTTGAGTTAAAACAGGGTAAAAGTTTACAAGGTAGTGGTTGAGTACCATTTTCCAGCGACTGTTTCTTAATTATTTTTTTTGTCCTTGTCCCATAAAAACTGTCTTTGCGAAACTTAGTTTTTGAAATTTGCTGAAAAGGGATGCAACTGTGTGCGGGAGCCACGTGGCCAGACAGCTGACGGCGCAATTCCCAGAGTTCGTTTGCGGTAGTTGATGTTTATTTAGCCAGTGAATTACGTACTTTTTAAGGAAAAGTATGTCGTACAAATAGCACATTTATTATGTGTCCTTATTGTTCATGCCTGAGAAATGTTAATAATGTTTATTTCGACCATTGTTTTGCGGTGGTGGCAGGCTGTAGGAAATACCAAGCAGTGGATATCCAGGAACGTGGTTGAATAATGCCTAACGCCATCTTGAATTGATAATGTGAAGAAATGTCCTCAGCGATATGTTTCCTTACTGTTAGCAGAACGTGCAGTGTAACGGTAAGGACACATTCGCGTTAAAAACGAAAGAAATGTTCAATACAATACAAATAGTACTTATTTAATCAATTTATTCTTGCATTTAACCCTTAGCGAACGCAAAATACATTTCTTAAATACAGTGATTTCTGTACTACGTAGATGTCTCAGTCAACCATAACAAGTATGCGGACATACAGACACAAGATAGATCCTGTGCAGACGACTTGATATATATTTTAATATCTCCTGCGGACACCCCTGCCTTTTTGACATCCGTTTGTGTCATTACCGTTACATCGAAGTCTTTTCCGTCACGTTTGTCTTCAACGTTAAGTACACAAATATGGCAAAATATTATCTATTACATGTCCTTTTTATCAGCTATTATTCATAGTCCCGTTCTTCATAGATTTAATTATCAGGAAAACGTTTTAAATTTGACATTGATAACTAATTGCAGGCCTATTCTTGATAATGTATAAATGTAAAATGTTATGTAACGTGTAGGTTGCGGGCATTTGATGTATTGAGGTCTCCACTTAGGGCACATTTTCACGAAAAAAAAGATGTGCAGGGGTATTACTCGTGTGAAGTTTTTGTGTTTGTTTCGGTTATTACAGTATTGGTTTCCCTTTTTATTTTACATTTTATCACAACATATGTATTCGTCACGGTTAGGACAGGTGTGATTGTCCACATGGAATGAAAAGTGTACAAAACCACGATATAAGCCAAAAGAAAATAGACCGGGCTGTGAACGTTATAGTTAGAGATATTTGGAATGAATTAGGGCCGAAAATTTGCTGATGAAACAAATCTGAACAAAGTCTGAAATTTGTTTATTTCTTTCTTTCTTTCTTTATTTATTTGATTGATTCGTGTTTTGCGAGTGTTAAGTATTTGAGTATTTTCACGTATACGACGGCGGCCTGGAGGAAACCCATGACCTTCTGCAGGCTGCTGGCGGACCTTCCCATGTGCGACCGGTGAGGGAGCCGGCATGAGCTGGACATGAACTCGCAGTGATAACCTTGGTGAGAGGCACATCGGTCATTGCGCTGCTAACGCTGAGGTAGGCTATTATGGATACAGATAACCTTCCGTGGATTTCCGTTTCGCGACGTTAATATTCTTTTAAATCACACGACGGACACTTGAACGCAAGTTTGATAACATGCAAATGTCCCAAATGTTTTCGCATCTCACATGAATTTCACCCTGTTTTTCAGTTACTGGTATGCAATCCCCAGCCACTGTTGATCAGCGTGATGGGAAACTGGGGAGCGCGACTTCGCATTACTTGAACTGTGCACATGTTTACATAGTGTTTATTTTATGTTAAAATTATTCAACCATATTTACTCAACCATGCCTTTCCAACAGTATTTTGATCGTAAATTGCTTGTAAAAGGAGTACCTTATCAGGCAACCTCGTCGGAAAAACGCCCTAGCACGACTTCATGTCAAAATACCTCTCGTATTAAAGTTATAGTGGATTATTTTTTTTTTTTTTTTTTTTTTTTCTTTTGGCATCTTTTTATACCCGGCGTATTAGTGCAGAGATGTATGAAATAGGCCTACTTGATCTGGATGTATCACATACATAATGTATCTAAAATATGAAAACTGCATATTTTAAGTAATGGGACAGGACCTGCGTGGCCGAGTGGTAAGTCTCATGTACGAGTCAGTAGCCTCTCGCCACTGCGGCCACTGCGGTCACTGCGAGTCCAGCTCAGCCTGCCTTTCTCTCACCGGAGTTGTGAACTCATACAGTGCCAAAGAAGTGAGAAATCCAAAACGCCAGGGTGAAGTCCTGGTTGGGGTCTCCAGGATGGTACAGCCTCCCTTCCCACTCACCCCCAGGAGGAAATGGTTTTCTGTATTGCATTTTAGAAGATTTTACTGCAAGTTCACACATTTTTTCGTCATTAGTTGAAATGGAAACATGACACAACAATTTCTTGAAACATTTTTGTGAAAAAAAATGCGAGATTTAACACACTGGCCCTGACTGTGATTTTTAATGAAAAAACGTGAGATTCACAAGAAACAGTAGAGACTTGACAGGTATGGGTCACATGTCAGAAAGTCTGCTGATGGTCGTTGGTTTTCCTTCCAGGTTTCCTCCCACCAAAATGCTGATCACTTTCTTGCAAGTGAAATAGCCTTGAGTAAGATGTAAAGCGCCAATCAAAGAAGTCAAATGATACGACAGTCACAAAACTTTTGCATTACACAAAACAATGTTTATACTTTAAAACTTTATGAAAGCACAAAAAAGTATAAATTACATAATTCGAGTTCAGAATTCCAAATGACATATATCCCTTTTCTTGTATGAATACCACCACATAATTAAACAGATGATGAAAGAAAAGAAAAAAAAAGATGCTCGCAAGACTCCTATATGTTTGTGTGTGGTAAAATCTGGTAAATAAATGGAGTCACTCAGCAGTATACAGTAGTAACTAGTATGTAATTATTGTTGAGATAAAAAGTAGACACTCACTGAAGATGCAACCTAAGGATAACGAGATTACTTCTTGTAAATCATGGATTTTTGAAAAGGCTGGACGCACATTTGTATGTCACAAGCCTGCCTTGTCATGGAGATCACATTGTGTAGTTACACGAACTGACGAGACAACACACACGCAGCAGACTACATGTACATCTTAATAATGATTATAACAACCACATGAAGTTTATATTGTATTACGATTTTTTTACATTCCCGGCAGCATCACTAAACCCTGTAAGTTTCATATTCTGTGACAGTTTTTTTCTTTTGTCTTCCTTTCGGTTTTTTTTTTGAACAGCAGTTAATACAAGGAAGTGTATCACAGATTCATACAAAACACAATCTACATTAAATAATTTCAATAAAAAAATGTTCACAACAGCTGGATAACACAGCTGTCTTAGACAGCCAGGCTCAGTCTTAACTTCAAAACTTGTTACTGTTTTAAAATCGTGAGTTACCTTAGAAATTTTTATTTTAGACATTCATACCAAAATTGAAAGTTACCATGTACGTTCAAATGTAAGATGAGATACAATGGCACAAGTTAAGACTACGTCTAACTTTACCAGGTCTAAGTCATCCTTGTGATCCTGTTAATTGGCCTACCACACATGTACATCTACGGGACATTTTTCGATGAGGTGGACAACAGTTCAGGTCATACAATATTCAGCCATCTGATTTCAACCAGTCAATCATACTTGACCAAAAAAAAAACCTTGCAAAATAATACAAACTAAAACTAAAGGTGAGATATCAATAACAGACAAGAGTTCATCTGCATCGTCATAATTTCAGGAAACTTAACAATGCAAATACACACTAAAATTTACACGGAATCTGAGATAACCATGCTTAAACAATGAAATCTGCAGAACAATTACAGCCAAATACATATTTAAGAAGTGGCTATTGCTTTTCCTCTCTGAATTTTGACAGCATGAGATTTTTTTTCACATTTTTATGTACCAATAAGGTTAGAATACACAGTCATAGTCATGAAAAAATAACCCCAGACGGGGGTGTATCGAGGACTGCACAATCCAGCCGTGTGAACCACGTTTGATCTGAAAGCACTTACACCCCAGTACCTATGTGCTAATCACAGTGAACATGTCGCCAGTGTACAGAGCTAGGACTGCTAAATGATACCAAAGACTGATTCCACAACAACAACAAAAAAGTCAACAAGGGAAACTTGAGTTAAACGCTTGTATTTGGAGCCTAGGCATACTAGGGTTTAATATTGGGAACACTTGCCTGTAACAAGGCCATCCTTCAAAAATTGTTTCTTGGGTGTAGCCCATCCCTTTGAGAAAACCAGAGTGTGAGGAGACAGTAGTTCTACTGGTTAGGACAACATTATCACTGAGTGGATCACAAAAATTATGTATGTAATCACGGACAATGGACAATCATAATGGAAACTCAATACTACGAAATACATATCTTGATTCACTTGTACCAAGTTTTGTTGAAAATGAACACTGTGACAGTAATTAGTAGTGTTTTGAAAGAAATGTTAACATATGCCATATGAACAGACACACAACCAATCATCGAAATGGAGATTTAACACTACGTTTTATGTAGTCTACACTTCAACCAGGTTTCGTTGAAACTGGACAAAAACGGTACAAGAAGTAGCCTCTTGAAAGATACATGTATGTTAACATATACTGGATAAACAAATAGATGGACAACCAATCATCGAAATGGAAAATCGATACTATGAACTATGTATCTTGATGTAGTTTACACTTCAACAAAGTTTCGTTGAAATCGGAAAAACACCGTAGGAAGAGTAGGGTTTTGAAAGACATACATGTATATGTATGTTAACATATACTGGATAGACAGATATACAGACAGATATACAGACGGATAACTGATCATCAGAATTAATAATCGATGCTCTGAATTACGTACGTTGATGTGCTCTACAATTCAACAAAGTTTCTTTGAAATTAGACAAAAACTGTGGAAGGAGTAGCATTTTGCAAGTTAACATATATTGGATGAACAGACAGACAGAGGGACAACCGACCATCCAAATGGAAAATCAATAACGCGAATTATCTATCTTGATGACGTCTACACTTCAACAAATTTTCATTGAAATTTTACAAAAACTGTAGGAGGAGTAGGGTTTTGAAAAGATACATGTATGTTAACGAACAGTGGAGGAACAGACAGACAGAGAAGAGATCATTGGAATTAAAAATCGATACTATGAATTATGTATCTTGATGTCGTCTACACTTGGCCCAAGTTTCGTTAAAATCGGACAAACAGTGTAGGAGAAGTAGTGTTTTGAAAGAAAAGTTGACAGACGCCAGAAAGAAAGACAGATGGACACACAGACAGACCGACGCGGGCCAACTTGCTAATAGATAACCTCTTCTCGTGTTCGATCAGTAGAGCTAAAAGTATGACCAGTTGGTAGGGAATTCATTTTTTTTATTCTGGCTTTTGAAAAGGATGGGGATTTAAAAAAAAAAAACTTAACATGGGGAGAAAATTAAAAAAAAAAACCTTTTGAGAAGGGTCGGTCAGGTTATGCTCAACGAACATATCTCTAAGGATGGCCCAAGTTATTTCAGGATAAAGGTATGTCGATAGTAGGACTGTAAACTGCAAGAAAAAAATTCCTGTTTTAAATTTTGACCGAGTCAAAAAATCCCCTTTGTGGAATCAGCAAGACAGTGGGGGGTCAGTTTTTCCGCAAGTCGTTCATCCTGTCACTTGCTCGACTCTGTGGGAATGGGGAAGGTACTGCCGAAGACATGTATGAAGGCTGAGTGGGCATCGCCGACGAGAACAAGGCGAAGTAATCAGCAGCAAATGCGACGACATCCTTGGGCTTTCTCAGGAGCAGGAACTGCATGAAGTCTGCCATGAGGGCCTTAAGCTCTGGGTGATGCCTTATGTAACTACTGTGGTCACTTTTCAGCTCCTCCTGGTGAGCAAAACAAGGGAGAAAACTCTGGTTAGAGTCAGTGAATGTCCATGCCCTTAGTCTGGTGGAACCACTATGCACAGCATACATGGACACACATGGTACTGACCTCTTTGTCCAAAAGTGGGTGTCTACATCCTCGGCCTGGAGGCACCAATAAGCGTAATATACATGGACTTTCCTGCTAGGCTGAATTTCGTGTCCAAAACTGAAAGGCCACACCCTCAGTGTGGTCGAACCATTGAGTGTTACATAAATGGACTTTCCTGCTAGGCTGGCTATCCTGTCCAAAACTGGATGTCTACACCTTCAGTGTGGTCAGACCACTAAACATAACATAAATGGACTTTCCTGCTAAGCTGGCCTTCCTATTCAAAACTGGATGTCTACACCTTCATTGTGGTCAGACCACTAAACATAACATAAATGGACTTTTCTGCTAAGTTGGCCTTCCTGTTCTAAACTCTATGTCTACACCCTCAGTGTGGTCAGACCACTAAACATAACATAAATGGACTTTTCTGCTAAGCTGGCCTTCCTGTTCTAAACTCTATGTCTACACCCTCAGTGTGGTCAGACCACTAAACATAACATAAATGGACTTTTCTGCTAAGTTGGCCTTCCTGTTCTAAACTCTATGTCTACACCCTCTGTGTGGTCAGACCACTAAACATAACATAAATGGACTTTTCTGCTAAGTTGGCCTTCCTGTTCTAACCTCTATGTCTACACCCTCTGTGTGGTCAGACCACTAAACATAACATAAATGGACTTTCCTGCTAAGCTGGCCTTCCTGTTCTAAACTCTATGTCTACACCCTCTGTGTGGTCAAACCACTAGGCGTAACATAAATGGACTTTCCTGCTAGGCTGGCCTTCCTGTCCAAAACTGGATGTCTACACCTTCAGTGTGGTCAGACCAGTAAATGTAATATATAAAGAACTTTCTGCCTTGGGTGCCCTTCCTGCCTAAAACTGGATGTCTACACCCTCTGTGTGGTCAGACCACTAAACATAACATAAATGGACTTTACTGCTAGACTGGCTAACCTGTACAAAAGCGAATGTCTACAGCCTCAGCCTGGTGGCACCACTAAGTATACTATATATGGACACTTGCAGCTGTACTGACCTTCCTGTCCAAAAATTTGGAGAACAGTTGTAAATCTTCTTCCCAGTTCAGAGGTTTCTTCGGGAAGCTGGGCTTGGAAGGCTCTTCATCTGTAAGAGATAAAAGCAAAGCTAACCATTTTCTAAAACAGCAATGTTTAAAACTTTCTGAAATGAAACTACAATCTTGCAGCTCCATCAACATTGCTTCAAAAGAAGACTACATAAAATACGCGATTCCCCGAAGTGAATATTCTTTTACATTATCTTTACTTCAGAGCACAAAAAGCCCCATCTTTTCAGTTTAATAGCCTGATGACACATGTGTACATGTAGAATGTTTAATACCGCATTTAAGAATTTCTGACTTCTGCCAAAGTGGCCACTTTTGGGAAGGAGCATGCTTGAGATTACAAAACTGGATTTCCACTGTACATTATTTCAGTAAGAGTATATCTGTTTTTCATGCTCATATAAATGGCATTTTATAAAAATTGGCACATTATAAAAATTGACAATAGGTGCCTGAGAGTGATTTGGCGAATGTGATTCAGTCTCACCTCTGACTATGGGCTGTGGTATCCTGGCTAATCTCATTGTCACCGGGGACCCAACCTGAACACGACTAGCCAGAAATCTGCAATACAAACACACCACACCGTTCAAAGTTAACAACGAACTGGTTGCATAAAATTTTGGATTGCGTGACCAAGAAATTAAATCCAAGATATCATTATTCATGGGACCATGGTACATTTATATGTACTGGTTTGAAGATGTCACTGGGGTGGCCTGCCAATGAAAACTTAGAACTGACTGAATCCAAACTGGTAGCTAATGACAACTCCCTCAAAGCAGTGCTCAGTCTCATCGTCTAGACTCCAGTCAGCTTGAACATGTTCGAATCTGTTACAGAAACCCCATACTGATCTTCTCTACAACAACTGCCGCCGCTGTTCTAGGTTTTGTTTGTCTGCATGCAGGGAAGCTTACAGGTTTTACTCTCTACATAATTTGGGTACACCTGTTTACAGGACACAGCAAACTCATGTGTGACTAAGGATATCATCAGCCTTGCCAAAATGGTACATAAATCCCAACACAGACTGCCAGAAATCGGCAACACCAAACATACAAAGACAACCTAAAATGAAGATGGCTAGCCACAAATCACAACTGACCCGTCACTTGTGAAGTAAGACTGCCATGTAGTGGGCAGGTCAGATTTAGAATGTATTGTCCTCTCAATTCCCCACACCTTCAGCTCCACACCATCCACAACCTGGGTGCGCTCTTCTAGCTTTTTCTGCAAACAGGCACAGACAAGGACAAAAATAAAATCCGGTTTCTATTGGTGACAACTTTACAAAAAATAATTCGTAACACATTTTTTCTAGCAGTGGAATAAGCAAAACAAAACCGTTCACTAACTTTATAGTTTGAAATAACATGAACTTTCAGCATGCATTTTTATAACACACACTTTTTGCACACAAATACCATGTGTGCCTTGTTAATAAAACTATTAAGAATTTATAGTCAAGAAATAAAAATTTGCCTTCATCACTAAACTGTCCCTGGCCTGATTCATGATACTTCTTAACCTTTTCTTTTATTTATTTTTTTATTTGATTGGTGTTTTACGCCGTACTGAAGAATATTTCACTTATATGACAGTGGCCAGAGGTACAGTGGGAGGAAACCCGGCAGAGCCCAGGAGGAAACCCACAATCATTTGCAGGTTGCTGGCAGACCTTCCCACGTATGGCAGAGAGGAAGCCAGCACGAGCTGAACTTGAAATGACCGCGGCTACATTGGTGAGAGGCACTGGGTCATAATGCTGCACTGTCATGCAAACCCCCTCAGTGTTTTTCGAGAAACATCTCCTGTGAGAGTTGGACAAAAAAAATACCACCAAGCAATTAACTGAAATTAGTAACTTCCGTGAAACTTGGCCCAGCGTTTTACAATAAAATGTTTTTATTTATCTTGTATGAAAAAAACACTGGCTAGGCTGGACTTACATATGTGGCCTGGCAGACGTGGCTCTCTGAGTCAAATGAGAGGAGCTGGAAGTCCTGGGGTATCCCCTTCTGTATCATGAGACGGTGAAGGAGGAGATTGGATCCTGTAAGCATGGTAACAAGACGGATGATTGGCAGGTGAAGGCTGGTCTCAAATCTCCCAATATATGTACTCAAAAAAAGGCCTTTGCTGACTGATGCAATCATGAATGTATTAACACTATAACCAGAATTACTTCAATGAGTATTCCACATCCACATCTACATGTAGAGCAGAGGTGGACGAGCCATGTAATGTGTTTACCTAAAAATTAGCACGAAAATGTTTATTAACTTTTTAGAGGCCAACACAGGTCACAAAATATTACTTTGGCTGCTGAAATCTTCCAGAAAGGTATTCTCCTACCTTCCCAGCAAACACCATTTTAATATATCAACAAAACTCCTGCAAAATGAGTACTTAAATACCACATTAGTCATATTCAAAATTTTAGGACAAAGACATATAAATATTTCATGCTACATCACACTCGCATCGAGCTCTTAAACACATTAAGCTTAGAAATTTATTTATTCATTTACTCAATTGTAGTTTCATGCCATAATCGGAAACTTTTCACTTTTATGGTTAATGGAGGTAAGAGTTACGGGTTGAAGAAAACAGACAGCTACGAATAACAAAACAATGACCCTTGGCAAGTTATTGGTGAACTTTCTCATGTGCGACATGTATGTAAGTCATATGGGTTGAAGGAAACCAGACTACAGCAACTTTCATGTAAGACCACACAAACCTGCAGCATCAACTATGACTCGCAACAATGGCCCTTGGAGCCATAGACGCAGGGAAGTGTGAGAGTGTGGGATTACTGTTTTGGCTCAATATATGGCGATCTCAGCGCCTTAACTATGTAGTGATACAGGGAGTTACACAAACATGAAGTTACAGCTGCAGCATGAATACGAAGTTGCCAGCTCTACATGTAATACAGGAGGCCCCAACTACAGGCAATTTTTGCAGCTGAACACCAGGTTATGAGCAGTACATGTAGCTCATATAGGTTGCCAGCCACTTTCCCACGAATGGCTGCACAGGAGACCAACATAAGCTGGACTCACAGCAACCGCATTGGTGAATGTTGCCTGGTCAATAAGTTGTGCTAGCATGCTAACCCCACTCAGCCAACCATTCACGTCTTAATGTTATCTTGTGGGAAGGGTGTCAAAATTTCAACTTGCAGTACCAAAATCTAATCACTGTCTAAGCAGTTATAAATTTTTACTTCAGTCAGAAATGGTCCCTATACATTCATATACATGTATGAAGAACGAGTCCATGTGCGTATTAAGAAACTTTGATATCAGACAGCTGTGAATTCACCTTATCCTTTCAAGTAGCTGACAATATACCAAATCTATTCACTTGTTTCTATGTTTTAAATTACCTGTGATATGTATCACTTGTTTTTCTGCTTTATCATACAGGAAACCAAGAAGGACTTGGGAAAAAAACACCTAACCAAGTACCTGGTTACAGTTATAAATCTCCTGAATTTGCAGTCAGCTGGAATGTTCTCTCGGCCTGCAAACATCCATGGCCAGACCGAGATATCGCAATTTGGCGTTCAGTTATAATCATTCATTCATTCCACAGCCAGAAACAGGAAGTCGACAGCCACACGGAAAGCAGCACAATTTACCAGAAGGTGAATTTAACAAATCTGAACTATGATTTCTCTTACCTTCTGTTACAAAGCCGGCCATTTTTTCTACTGGAAATGTCTGTGTGGACTTCTGTACATCCTGATCAAATCATCAAAGATATATAAAACAATCTGATACACATCTAAATAATATGATTACGTCAAGTCTGAGGAAATATGAGTATTTCTTCCACAGGTTTTGCTCCCTGTGTTTTGGTCGTGTTCTTCTTCTCTTCTTGTCTTTCCCTATTTTTTATCGAGGTTAGGAGATCTGGGTTCAAGCCTGTGTCTGGTCACACCGAAGACTTTAAAAATGGCACTTGTTACTGCCTTGCTTAGCACTCAGTATTACCAGGTTACAGCAAGGAAGCAGGATTGGTCGACCCGATGTCAGTATAATGTGACTGGGTGGGGTGTCATGTCTGGTGTCTTCGGTATGGCGTTCCAGTATGTTCTGTATTCTTTCTCTGAACTTCCAATTTATGACAGCATCTATCCATAATTATTCTCCATCACACAAAACCATCCATTTTTATTGGACAGCAATCGTCACATGGGCACATATTTCCACATATATACCAAGACTGCAAATAGGTGCCTGACATATCTCAAAACACCCCTTTGGTGAAAGTGGCATGCTTCAAGAGACCACTGTCAAGCAGTACATGACATGCACAGCATTGTCATACCACTTTGTCCCAAAGGGGTGTTTTGAAAAATGTCAGGCACCTATTTACAGGCTAGCATACTACAAAATAAATGCCAGATGCATTTGTTGACTAGGTATAAAGTAGGTTACCTCCCTAAGCTTGGTTTGTTTGGACATCAAACCTATGGCATGGCCTGAGTGATTTACCAAATGGATGGGCTTTCTGCAAAATATATGGCCCTTTAAATACTACCAACCTCCTAATGCCAACAAGGCGGAGGATCTCAAATTGCCTGTCTCAGACTGGGATTGCTTTCGAGCAACCAAGAAACGAGCATGTTAGCCCTACAAACACAACTCGACCGCCAGCGACGTCCTTCCACAACAAGCCCCATCCCCTACCTTCAATGTGGAAATGCAGTCGTGACAAGATAGAGGGAATGTACGCGTAAAAGCCAAGGTCAAACACAAAGCAAGAAGAGAAACATTTTGTCAATTGTCTGCTTGTCGCTTACCTCCCCTTGAGTGATGATTCTATTGACCACATACTTGTCAGCTTGTTTGGTCAGCACAGTCTTCCTGTCTAGGGGGCAGTTTTCAAGCTGCAGATGAAACATAGGATTGGGCCGTGAGATCCCCTAAAGTACATATCAAATGCTGGACAGTTTTTTTTTGTTGCTGACATTTTTCAATCCTGTAAATGCGACACTGCTGAGACTTACATTTTACACATATATTGTAAAAATATACATGAATAGTGTAACTTAAAAGGAAAAAGCAGGAATCCATATTACAAGTCTGATACAATATTTCATCGCTTTAGCTGTCATCAGAAGAATATCACGCTAAAATTTGTTCATCAAAGTTACGCTACTTATGCTCAACATTGAACCAAACATATACATGTAGTCCTAAAAATATGGCCAGATCCCACTTTCACAAAAATTTGTAATTCAGTTTCTCATCGCTTTTCTCATAAATCATGTCGCTTCATAGCTCTATAACCTAGACAACATGTCTTTTCTGAGAAAAGTTACCAAAAAAGTTCACATCTGTAACTCCAGACTGCACAAAGAAAGCTGTGCAATAATGGTAACTTGTACATATGTATACTTCTATGTTCAGTGCATATTACATCAGTATTTATACAGCATGTATTCAAGTAACAGCTTGGTCTCCCAACGTGCACAAGGCCAAAGTTAACTTCATCACTTTCATGTAGGTAAGTGGTAGCTAAGGTGTGTCTTTTAGGCTTAAGAGTGTATGATATTTTGCCCTAAATTATGCCTGAAGAAGTGCATTTTTAAAGACAAATAAAATTATTTATTTATTTATTTGATTGGTGTTTTGCAATGTACTCAATAATATTTCAATTATTCGACGGCGACCAGCAATATGTGGCAGGAAACCAGCCATGATCCTGGGAAACCCACAGCTATCTGCAGGTTGCTGGTGGACCGTCCCACGTACGATCAGAGAGGAAGTCACCTGGGCTTTAACTCATTGTGATCACACTTGCGAGAGGCACCTGGGTCATTACGGCACTCTAACACATTGACTCCCTCAGCCACGGATGTTCACAGTCAAATAAAACGTAACAAACACAGTTACAGGCTACTTTCAACAAGAAAACCTCAAAACACCTTTCTCACAGCAACCCTTGGAGTCAGCCTTAGTGAGTCATAAACTCCCAATTTGCTGCTACATTCACTTTAAGGAGTGCCTGAGTAAAACACTTCACAAAATGTCAAAGGATTTTCTTAAGCTACACATATCTTCTCCAAAACACTGAATATAGCTCCCTACATTGACATGCTCATGGTATTGATGTTCTAACATCTCCAGGTACTCAGACACAAGACCACAAGCTGTTACCCTTACAAATCCCTAACAATCTACTAATGGCTCACTGAAGTACCTTAGGTGAATATAGATCCCTACATTGACACACTCATGGTATTGATGTTCTAACATCTCCAGGTACTCAGACACAAGACCACAAGCTGTTACCCTTACAAATCCCTAACAATCTACTAATGGCTCACTGATGTACCTTAGGTGAAAATAGCTCCCTACATTGACACACTCATGGTGCTGATGTTCTAACATTTCCAGGTACTCAGATACAAGACACAAGCTGTTACCCTTACAAATCCCTAACAAGCTACTAATGGCTCACTGATAAACCGTAGATGAACATAGCTCCCTACCTTAACATACTCATGGTGGTGTTGCTCTAGCGTCTCCAAGTGCTCAGACACATGTGCTGTTATGGATGTGCCGCAAGGAACGTTGTCAATAGCACCATGGCTATTAGCGTGCACCAGGAAGCAATCCTCTCCATTTCGAGTGGTTCGTTCCACAGAGACGCTGAACTCGCCTAATTCACGTCCTGTGTCCGAGGTCGTGATGAGGCCATCTCTGAACAGTAGATACTTGTAATCATCCCCTTCTGTACAGCAAACACATCAAGCATTCATAAATTTACTGTCAAACCCTAGGAAAATTTAAAGCACAAGACAGCTATCAAATTTCACTTGGAAACATGAGATTCTCAGATGTAAAATTTTTCTCCGATACAGCCTGTGTTTAACTTCAATCAATGTCCAGCAATGTAATAAGTGTAGCAAGCACATGTGTATGGCCAGGAAAAGCTAGCAAACTAAATTAATAAATTAGCAAAATTAAAGAGCAGAAATGGGAACTGGGTTTAAACATGTTGTATCGCAGTCTTCCTCCAACATTCAGTTTCCAAATTAATTCTCTACAATTTTTTTTTTTTTTTTCGTTGTTACTGTAAAATCCCAAACTATTTTTCAAGCAAAATAAGACCTGCGAGCATGGCAGCCCATGCTGTATAGTCTATGTTGACGAACGCCTACCAATAGACTGGAGGAAGTTCACAGCGGAGGCACTGGGTATTGGCATCTCATCCTCATTGCTGGGCTGGGCAGATTCTGGCTTAGACTCGGATCCCCTGACACAGACAACATCAACAATAACAGGGAAGAAAGTACTGAAACATCGTTTAGACACTCAGTTAAAGGTACCTTATAATGCAGTATTTTAGTTGTTCATTACTGTGAAACTACAGATCTGCAAACATCTTACAGTTACAATATTGGCAGCCTAACCTTCATTCCTTAGGATCCACCTGCGAAGATCATCTCTATATGTCCAAGAAAAAAAAGAATCCATAACGGAAACTACCTTTACTTTATTTACTTATCTATGCTGGTGGCCAACATTATGGTGGGAGGAAACTGGGCAGAGCCTGTGGGAACCCAAGACCATCTGCTGGTTGGCAGACTTTTCCATGTATGGCCGGAAAGGAAGCCAGCATGGGCTGGACTTGAACTCACAGCAACCCTATTGGTTGGAGACTCCTGGATCTACTCTGTTCTAGCGTGCTAACCATCTCGGCCACAAAGGCCCTGGCAACTACCACTACCTGACTTCCACTGTCTGTTAGGTTTGTGGTGAATATAAACAATGTCATGTGGCTCTGACTGTGTTGAACACGTGGTACGCTTACTGGAAGACTGTGTTTGTGGTGAACATCACCTGACACTGTTAGAACTCGCTACAAATCTCTTTGAAATGAAAAGCCTGCATATTTGTGCAGATCTGTACTTAAAAAGTAGACAACCAATAACAAGTGCCTGAGCTGCTAGGCGGCAGAACTTCATTGTTACACCACAAAAGGCAAATTCATCACTGTAATATCGCCATAGCAATTATAAAAATTCAAGAGAGAAAGATCATTTAGCAGCACTAAGACACGTATGTATACTATCTATTAAAGTATAGTAAAACCATTCTTGTAATATCAAGTCACCAAAGGTGACCACTATGGTAAAAATGGAATTTCCTACTAGGATAAAGATGTTTGAAACCAGTGCTGAATGAATAGAAACACTGAATTTGTCTTATTAGCCCCAGATTGTTGAGAGGTCAATTTTGTCTGGACAAGAATGGCCCAACAACACTTTCAAAGGGCACTCCATATGAAACCTGAAGACCTTTATTTTCTTGGTGTTTTACACTGTACTCAAAAATATTTCACTTACAAATATGACAGCAGCCAGCATTATGGTGGGAGGAAACCGAGCAGAGCCTGCGGGGAAACCCACAACCATCCGCAGGTTGCTGGTGGACCCTCCCATGCATTCGAAAAGGGAGTTCCTTCTCATATCCTCTGCTGCTGCATTACGAAGACTATGATACAGACGGCAATGAAAATACATGTATCATAGTTTTCAATATCAGTTTCATCAGTAAGGATAGTAAATTAAGACAGCATTCAATAATCAATCTGAAATGACACATAAACGAACTAAACAGGTGTCTTGGTGTGCCACTTGTTTTCACCAACTTTTGAGTTCAGAAATCTGTAGCAATTTTTTTTTTTTTTTTTGAGAGACAGGGACGGATTCAGTGTTACACTGGATGCTGGAATAGATACACGGATCTACATGGACTAAAAAACCTGATGCGGCTGTACCTGCCCTTGTCAACAATATGTCGAAGCTGGCAGTATCATCGGTGATTCTGAGCACTGCAAAGGAACACTCTGTTTGTGGTAAACAAACAGAGGAAATGGTAAAGAAGGCGTGTAAATGCAAACTTATTGCCATGGAGACATGTTTGATGGGTATTTTTGTTTCAAACGCATTGACAAACTGTTACTGCAACTGCATCAAATTTTTAAACGGAGAACTCTCTAACGTTGGTTTGGAGCTATCTTGATGGCCTAACAAAATATTGCCGAATCTATCATTTGAGCCATCTCGGGTGAATGCCATATTTGTTGAACACCCAGTTTGGCAGAATGTTGTTGTGGTTTAAAAGTGTAATGTTAAACAGCATGTGGACTACGAATCACCGAACAAGCGCCACACTCACGCGTTTTGCCCATCAGGAGCCCCCACAGCGGTAGTATGTTCCGGGCGTTCCATTTTCACCGAGCGAATAATGTTGAATCACTAAAATATACCAAACCCGACTGGCGTTTCCTCAAATCTGACATGCTTTTCGACAGCAGTTGGCTTGCGCATCATCACTATGGTTATCTCTGCACTTCCGTTTCCGGGTAAAGTGCCCGCCAAGGGCCGGTAATTCAACATATTTCACGTCCAGGTACTCGAGTTGCTTCCCCGTTCTTGAGCCTCCAGGTCGGCCTGCAGTACATTGCAAAAATTCATTGGGCCTACACTGTGCACATGCTGGTATAACCTACTAGCCTGACAAGAACTGAGATCTTGCAAAAAACAACAACACTTTTTTCTTTCGTCGAGTTTTGCTTCACGTCATACTTGGGAACCTTTTATTTACAAGTACAGGTATATGATGAATCAAGGGAAGAGTGCCGAGAGTAAACTACTAAACCCTGGCAAGATTCTGGTGAGCGGTCCCACATTTGATCAGGTCATATCTAATAGTCTTCGTCAAATTTCCTGTAAAACTACACAAGAGATCACCATCGACCACTTTTTGCCAACAGGTCCTGTGAACACTTTGTACTGTGTATATATGTATGCTAGGAATTTTATGTCGCACTCAACAATTTTTCAATCAGATGACGACGAGGAATCCTAAGAATGTATATATACTGCGTCTTCTTGTGGCATGGTTAGTCCATACCGCTAAAGTGCTGCCGCCACTGGGAACATCATACCGAAGACACAAGACATGACACTCCACCCAGTCACATTACGCTGACACCCTACGGACCAGTCCTGTATCCTTGCTCCATGCGCTCAATGCTTAGTGCCAAGCAAGGCAGCAACACATACCACTTTTAGTCTTTGATATGACCCAACCCAGGATTGATCCCGGGTCTCCCAAATTCAAGGTGTTCTAATCAGCAGGCCACCGAGGCGGTCATTTTGTACTGTGATATTAGCCTTCGTCTGGCTCGCAATCCTGACTGTAGGGCCTACCGGTACTGACAAAGCAAGAAAATAATTTTCCAAAGATGTAAAATGTTATAAGTATTACTTTTTCCGTGCTGCATATAACTGTATATCGTAACAGGAACACAACAAGAGACCACATTATTATACGATCACAGCTTTATTGAAAATCAGGTGTTGAAAAAAAGCTGGCAAAAAAAAAAAAGCTTCTAAAGCAAACAAGAAAAGAAACAAAGAAAGAAAGTAAGATCCAAGCTCTCCCAGAAAACACTAACAGATGCAAATATCACCTTTTTGCCATTTCACTTCACATGTAAATTTCACACAGAGAATCAGCACTCTAAGACTTCTTTGTGAGAGAGACAAGTGTAAACAAACATGAACTCTTGGTCATGTGACTGTAAAAAGCCTCAATTCCTAAACCATCAACAAACTCTGGCCTACTCTTTACTCAGTAAAGCACGCCTATAAATTTAGATACATTTTTATCCATGATTTCAAAACGTCAGAGGGGTACATATAAACTTCACGGAAAGTATAAAATAAACCCTCAGCACCTAACCTAAACCATCAACAGACTCCACCAGTAAGGCCTATAACATTAGATACATTTTTATGCATAATTCGTAAGACTTCAAAATATCAATCGTCAAAAACGTGTAAACCCTGAGCCCCTACACTAAATCATCCACCGCTGAAGCAAGCCTGTAACTCTAGATGCATTTGGGGGGGGGGGGGGGAGGGGGGCATAATTCTAAAGACTTTGTATGTGTCTCTTTGATCTTTTAAACTTCACAGAAATTATAAAATAACTGTTAGGATCAGATAATATTACCGTTATCATTACTCCAAATGTACATAGGTCTGTACTACGTTAGTAGTCAATTCTTATGAGTATCAAGTGTAGGTGATTTTAACCCAGAAAATTTAACCCAGAATCTCATTGCATTTTGTAATACCACTCTCAGCCAATCAGCAATGATTCTAGAAGTATCCAGTATGATTTCACCAGCAAAACCTGAGACAGTTTACAATGAAAAAGACATTTTCAAGATGGGACTTTACAACAACACTGTAACATTCTGGACTTGTAATTGAGTGGTAACAGCACTGCAAATATTTGAAAAACACACACACACACACACAAAGGAGTAAGCTCTGAGTAACAAACACATACCACGTTGCCATGGTGATGAGACTGTGACTACCATTAAGTACAAGTGCCACTGTGATGCATTTCACCTATTTCATCTTTATTATGCCTGATTCATCCACCTGATGCGACCATTTAAAAGGGGCTTTTTTTGTGACGTCTGACTTATTTTTATAAGAAAAAATGAAGTGCTGGCATCAAAAGTATAATTATAATTAAGCTTTTTTGTACTTGTGAAAGTGAATTTTTACTAAACTTGAATACAGTATACATCTGCATAATTGTCATGATGGTAGGACAGGCATATCAGTGAAGTCAGTACTGGTCGTATGTAACCAGTGAGAACAATCTGACAGGCAGAAGTTTACTCGTTTATCTGATTGCTGTTTAACAACTTACTAAAGAATTTATCATTGAGCCTATGATCGCAATTTATTTGGCCTTCCTCAAAGCAGTCAAGCAAATATCCCCCTATAGACTCTATTTAGCTATTTAAGAACAGTCAGAGTAAAGCAAATAACACATTACAAACTATCTGAGCATAAAATGATTGTTGTTTAACACCTTACTAATGAACTGATCACTGAGCCTATGATCGCAAATTTTTTGGCACAGCAATAAAGTAGATATCCGCTTATAATGTCATCACACTCTAGTTAGCTCTTTAACAACAGTCAGAATAAAGCAAAAAACACATTACAAACTGTATGAGCATCAAATTCATTAGATATTTTTTTTTAAACTTTCTACCATGAAAATTTTTCATAATCAAACAGCTCACATGATATTCCAGTAGACACTACAAGACACATTTTCCATCACCACAGAAGAATATAGCACCTATATAGCACTATAGTGTGTATTAAATGTGAGTGGGAACCTAAGTAAATACAAACGCTGTAACAACTACAAATTTACTGGAGTATATGAGGATTTCATAATGAAATTAATGTTTGTTAATAAAACATTCCCAGGTTCGATCGTATCTTGATCACCACAAAGTGAAAGAAACGAAAGTAATAAAAATAAAACGGATTAAGTGAGGGTCGAAAAAAAAAACCATCGAAAAATACAAAAAACACATCTTATTGTTTCCATGAGGCTTAGCAGACATTTTGAAGCAAGAGCTTATTTCCGTCCCTGTTATTAACATGTATATAAAGTTGGAACAGCTTGTTTGTACGCACAAATACATATATCACTTTAATATAATAAACACAGAAAAGACCTCGTTTCACATCACTTCTACGTAGAAGTAAAGACGTGCATTTCATTCAATGAAAAATCCTTCAAGAGAACCCGTCAAGAACTTCCCTGATCGCCTCTACAACTACTTAAAAACCCTTAATTTTATGAAGTTGGGGGAAAATTTTACTCTCTATGATTATAAAAGATAAAAGTCTTGCTGAATGAGGAGCCGATTACATGCATACAAAAATAAACCAGTCTCTCATTCTAAAATGATGTTCAAAGAATAAAATTAAAAAGAAATCCATTCAAATGAATCTTTGAAATGTAGTCAATACAAACTATTCCCAAAAGACACAGGAGTCCGTAATTATGCATGTGTAAGAGGGTCATAAAGCTGGTACATTATAAGCCACTGGGCTTCAATTATGCACTTTGCATAAAGCTTGGATCTTGCTTCAAATATAAAATGTCAGAAAAAAACTTGGCGAATCTGCTCAATTCAAAATCTGAGAAGAAAAAAAACCAACACAGTAACTAAAAAAAAATTGACCTATGCAGCTTTTAAATCAACTGAAAACGTAAATTTTGTATGAGAAATAACGAATATGGGACAAAAATGTCTTATTCTTGAACAGAATGTTAGTGGCTAAAATTTAGGATTTTTCTAAACTAAACATTCGCACATCTCAACTAAAAAAAAACGCAATATAATATAAGAAAAACTACTAACACATACTAAAAATATTCACTTAAAACAGCTATAGATTCTTTTCAAATTACAGATAAGCGTACATTCACCGGTATCATCCATTTCGAAAAAAAAAAAAAAAACCAAAATGAAAAAAACAGGTTTCTTCATTCTGTCAATAAAAGAACAGAAAATGGCACTGAAAACATAACCACCACAGCATTGGAGGAGTGCAGATTAAAGGGAGTTAATCCCAGTGGAACTTCTGGTCCTGGATAAACCAAGTTTGGGGGTTTTCACTGTCATCAAGGGGGACAACTGTGACGATGACATCGCATTTCCCCACAGACGCACTCATGTCCACAATCGCCCCATCCTGGTGTTGCACGAAAAACCTCCTAAACTCTTCATTGGCATGGATCTACAAAGATACATGAACGACCACCTTACAGACATGGACTCGCACCTTTGAATACGTACAATTCCAGTGGTCGATCATCGTAACTGATGCCCAAGGATTGGGTCAGTGACGATTATTTAGTGTTCACACATCTTGCTGATTTATGTTTTTATTTATCTGATCATGTATCTATTTATCTGCACCCAAGGATGTTTCTTGTGTGCAGCAGCAGCCAGCATTAGGCTGGGATTTATTCATTTGATTGGAGTTTTAAGCCATACTCAAGAATATTTCACATATGTGACAACGGCCAGCATTATGGTGGGAAGAAACCGAGCAGATCCCGGGGGGAATCCACGACCATCCGCAGGCAACTGGCAGACCTTCCCATGTGCCACCAGAAAGGAAGCCAGCAGGAGCTGGACTTGATCTCACAGCGAATAATTTTTGAGAAACTTGGAAGTCATTGTACTGCGCTAGCACACTAACCACTTGGACATTATGCTGAAGGACACATAATTAATACACTAGTCCACGGTTTCATGCTTGGAACAGAAACAATGTGCTGCTGGTTGATCGTACAAAAAGGTTTTGTGCATGAGGGCACTGACCTAGCCAACTCTAGCTCTTTTCAGTATGCTGGGAGTGTTTGCTTGTCACACAAACTCAAAGCCATTTGACACCAAAGGGAACTATACTACAACAGAAGATCTAAGTCGAAGGCTAATCGGTCGCGAAAAGAACAATGAATCTAAGTCGGAGGCTAATCGGTTGCAATAAGAACAATGAACCTAAGTAAGAGGCTAATGGTTGGGATAAGAACAATGATTTAATGAAAAAACTGATGTATCTACTGACGGTAACTTACGGTAGGGGAGACAATGTCCACAATAACGTCCCGCCACTCTGTATTCATGTCCCGAATCCTCACCTGGGCCATCAACTCCTCTGACTGGTTAACAAACTTGATCAGAGACCCATCACGTGCTGAAAAGTTACATATACCATTCAAATCTTGTTACATGAAGAATACAGAATACACTCATACCAAACAATTAATGCTGAGTGGTGTGGGATTGTGGGATAGCATCCTTCTTTGTCTGGGCCATCCTTAACAACTGATTATTGGGTGTAACTCGACTCTAATAGCAAAATGAGGCTCCGTAGTGAATTTTTTTCTTCTTTTATTCTAGTTCTAGAAAAAATTTAACAAGGAAAGAAAGAAAAATGCAAACCAACTTTTATTGAAATACCAATAAAAATTTTAGGGTCCATTTTTGGATGGTCATTCGTGTTACGCCCAACAAACAGATTTTTAAGGGTGGTCTCAGTGAGAAGCAGGGTACAACATCCTCCTAACACTTGGTCAGGGGCATGTCAACAGAAGATATGATGATGCTTGTGTGTCAGTCTGACGCTCACTGAAGAATGCTCATGTTCCACCAATATGGTATCCATATACTAGTATGTGGAAATGTTTGTCAGTAACTTGCCAAAGTCGTGAGGTTTTCATCGGGCATTCCAGATATCAGGACCCATAAATATGACTGCCCACATATCAGTGGAAAATCTGACATGGTCTGATATATAAATGCTCGACTATTTCCCTTAAAATTTGGTTGGCATGTAAAAATGAAAGACGAACATCCCCTTACTGTCTGCAGAGGTGTGTGGATGTGAGGCACAACATCCTCTTAGCGTCTGGAGAGGTGTGTGAATGTGAGGCACAACATCCCCTTACTGTCTGCAGAGGTGTGTGGATGTGAGGCACAACATCCTCTTAGCGTCTGGAGAGGTGTGTGAATGTGAGGCACAACATCCCCTTACTGTCTGCAGAGGCGTGTGGATGTGAGGCACAACATCCCCTTACCGTCTGCAGAGGTGTGTGGATGTGAGGCACAACATCCCCTTACTGTCTGCAGAGGTGTGTGAATGTGAGGCACAACATCCCCTGTCTGCAGAGGTGTGTGGATGTGAGGCACAACATCCTCTTAGCGTCTGGAGAGGTGTGTGAATGTGAGGCACAACATCCCCTTACTGTCTGCAGAGGTGTGTGGATGTGAGGCACAACATCCCCTTACTGTCTGCAGAGGTGTGTGTATGTGAGGCACAACATCCCCTTACTGTCTGCAGAGGTGTGTGGATGTGAGGCACAGCATCCCTTACTGTCTGCAGAGGTGTGAGGATGTGAGGCACAACATCCCCTTACCGTCTGCAGTGGTGTGTGGATGTGAGGCACAACATCCCCTTACCATCTGCAGAGGTGTGTGGATGTGAGGCACAACATCCTCTTAGCGTCTGGAGAGGTGTGTGGATGTGAGGCACAACATCCCCTTACTGTCTGCAGAGGTGTGTGGATGTGAGGCACAACATCCCCTTACCGTCTGGAGAGGTGTGTGGATGTGAGGCACAACATCCTCTTAGCGTCTGGAGAGGTGTGTGGATGTGAGGCACAACATCTTCTTACTGTCTGCAGAGGTGTGTGGATGTGAGGTATAACATCCTCTTAGCATATGGAGAGGTGTGTGGATGTGAGGTTTAACCTCTCCTTACTGTCTTGTGAGGTGTGGTTGTGAGGTAAAATATCCCCTTACCATCTGGTGAGGTGTCTGAATGTGAGGTATAACTCCCCTTCCTGTCTGGTGAGGCCTGTGGATGTGAGGTATAATATCCTCTTCCCATTTGGTAATGTGTGTGGATGTGAAGTATAACATTAAAAGATATGACATCTGTCTGGTGAGGTGTGTGAGGTATAACTTCCCATATCGTTAGGACAGGCGAGTGTATGTGAGGTATAACATCCACTTACTGTCAGGTGAGGCTGGTGGACGTGTGATATAACATCCCTTACCGTCTGGTGAGGTGTGTGGATTGTGTCTGATGGAGGCCTGCATTTCCTCTAGTGATGCCTCAGTCAGTAGCACTGTCGCATCGATATCATCCTCCTGTCAAACACAATCCATATCATGCAACCCTATTATTAACTAAGGAGCTGTCTTAATCCACACTGACTCATGGGCCAATAGTTTAATTAAGCGCACTGTACTGATGTATTAAGAACTCACTTGGTTATCAACTCACTTGGCTATCAACCCACGTGGTTATCAATCAACCTGGTTACCAATTAAACCACCTACTCATGTGCTCACCCAGTTATCAACTTACTTGATTATCAACTCACTCAGTTATTAACATCCCGAATAATGTGCCCACCTGGGTATCAATTCACCTACTTATGAAATCACCTGGACATCAACTCACCAGGTTAACAATTAACACCCCTACTTATGAACTCACCTGGATATCAACACACCAGGTTAACATTTAACACCCCTAGTTATGAACTCATGTGGATGTCAACACACCAGGTTAACAATTAACTCACCTACTTATGTACTCATCTGGGTTTTAACACACCAGGTTAACAATTAACACCCCTACTTATGAACTCACCTGGATATCAACACACCAGGTTAACAATTAATTCACCTATTTTTGTACAGAACTGGGTATCAACACACCAGGTTAATAATGAACTCAATTACATATGTTCTCACCTGAGTATCAGCTTACCCAGTTGTCAAAACACCAGATTTTCAATTCACATTCACCTATGTGTCATCTCGCCTGCTTATCAACTTGCCTGCTTATCAATGCACCTGGTTATCCTCACAACAGGTTATCAATAAACTCACCTGGTTGTCACTACACAGGGACTGTGCCAGCTCCATCATGTTATCGGGGTGGGAGTGAGGTTCTCTCATCAGCTCTTCAAACATACCTGCATCACATAAAACAAAACAGAGGGCCACTAACTCAGCCAAAGGCAACATGTTGTGAGGGACATATTTTCAAGAGAGCACCACAAAAAAAAAAAAACGAAAACAAAACATAATGCTAAGTAAAATGTAAAAGTTGATAGGCTTTCAGAGAGGACAGGTAGATTCGCTTGCTCAAAGTCTTAACAACGAATCTTTCAACAATATTTCCGTGAGATCAGTCAGGTCTTACTATGTAGGTAGGTAAACCCAATGCTGAAAGGTGTATAGGAAGCCTCACAGGAACACCATGCCAAAGACCAAGATGCCCTACCCAGTGAGTCACAGGCCCCTTGATCATCTTAGTTCTGTGTAAAGAGCTTTACTGGGTACAGGGTTTTTTCTAGCCACTTTCTCGTAGTGATGGCCACACGAAAAAAAAAAAAAACTCAGAAAATTGGGTTTTGGACAAATTTTATACTGACTTTTCATTAAATGAGTTTTTTATACAATGGTGATGAAAAAATAATGAGTTTTCTGATTTGTTTCAACTGAGTCTCCAAAAAATTGGCTAGAAAAATCCCCGAAGTAGTACATCTACCATGGTTACTGGTTTTAAAGTCTTTAGGGTAAATCAGCTTGGGATTTGCCAGACCCATCTACGTGAGACTGAATGTCTCAACCAAGGGCAAGTATTAAGATAAAATGCTCCATGGTAAGTGAGGATTTTAGAGCAGTCAGCTGTTTTTGAAATTAATATCAAGTTGGCTGGTGGATCTTCCCATGTACGGCCGGAGAGGAAGTCAAGCATTAGCTGAATGAACTCACAGCGACCCCATTGGTTAGATGCTCTCGTGAGCTAACCAACCCCACCCCCCCATACACAATAAGGCAGTCCAGCTCTTATCAAATACATACACCTACCTTTAGCAAGACTTAACATTTCCCTGTCCTGGGTGTCATAGGTGCTGGACCTGGGTGTGGTGGACTGGCTGTCGTGACTCCGTGGGGAGCTCCCACTCGTGTGGGTGGAGTACGGTGAGCTGTGCGAGGCGGCCAGGACGTCAGCGCTGCGGGATGTGCCCGCCGAGGTGCCGTGGGTGTTCTTGGTGTCCAGGGCAGAGGTGGACATGGCAGTGTGTAGCTTGTGTGGCTTGTGTGACTTGTTGACGCTGGCTTTCCCCACATCCAAATGGAGGTTGAGAGGATTGGGGTGCTGGTGGGTGGCATGTGGCCTCACGTTCTCTGTTTCACAGAACGGAAGCTGCTGAGTCAGCGTGTTCTCCACAGACGACCCGTCTATGGGCTGAGACCCCGAACCGAACAAGTCAGAGCTGTTGAAGACCGTGTCGGCCTGATCATCTAAGTGGAACCCCGAGATGTTAGGGGAGGATGCGCAGCGTGGCTTGGCTCTCTGAGCATCACCGCTCATTGAAGCCTCCTCATCTGAATCAAGCCTCTCTCCAGAGACCGACTCCTCGAAAACAGGCAGCTTAGGCAGGCAGGCATCAGTCGGGCCCATGTCTCCCTCGTCCTGCATATACCGGAAAATGTGGTGGCGAGGGTCGCTGTTATTCCAGCTCCCTGTACCCGACGGGTTTTCGAAGCTCTGACCGGGCTCAGTGGAGTTAGCTACCTCCGGATTAGTGTCAGCTGATATTGCTGGAGGCATCGGCACGGCTGTTGCCGATACGAAACTGGTTGTCACCTGTACTTCTCTTGAAATGGTGACCTTTGTATAAGCTGTGCCATTTGCGGGCTCTCCGGCGCCTCCTGTGTCAGCGACCTTTGTCTGACCTTCATCTGCGTGACTGACAGATGACACACCCTGTCCTGATCCCTGCTCGTCTGACACGCTCGGTCTCTGGGGTCGTTCAACGGACAGTAAGCCAGGCACAATGGAGTTCACCGTTGAAAACAGGTTTTCCCCTGCAGGCATAAGACAATAACAGGTGAATAAAAATAAATAAAAAAAGAACAGCTTAAAAATGAGTGCAAAATTCCAACATCTGTGATATCAAGCAACAATTCAAACACACACATCAAAGAACCTGGAATAGATTGCTCATTTTTCCTGATTCTGAGATTTCTATTAGTTATAGAAAGGTGTTTTCAGGTTTGTGTGGAAGGTAGAATGATACCCCGAGCCCCTGCTGCCCAAGTGCTGCTGCCACTTGAACATCATGCCGAAGACACCAGGTATGACACCTAGTCACATTATACTGACACCGGGACGACCAGTCCTATTTCCTTGCTCTAACCTCTCAATGCTGACCATCAAGTGAGGCAGCAACAAGCGTCATTTTTTGAAATCTTTGGTATGACCCGAATTAGGGCATGAACCCGGATCCCTGACCTTGTGGTGGATGCTCTAACTATCATTTACAGTAGACTTCAAAGTATCTTGCATTCAGTACCTCCTTTAAGTCAAAAATTTACAAACCTACAGCCACAGATAGTGTCTTGTTAATGATAAAAATATTTTTAAAAATGCGACAGATATAAAAAGTCCTCAAGAAATTCTTAAGCACATGTATCCTTGTTCCAATGCTGATAAGAAGAAAATTATTCCGCTCTTTACAAAACGTTGATAATCTTACAAGGTATTCGAGTATAAGGCATATCTACTTCTATTACTAAGTTGCATACCTGTCAATATATGACAAACAGCAACACGCAACACTTCCCACACAACAACAGGTATTTTCTGGTATTTCTTACAAGTATAATTTTAACAAATACAAATACTCTTCCTTCAAAAGGTTGACTGAATATTGGAAAATAATGGGCGGGGGGGGGGGGGGTGAGGTCAAACAATGCTCAGATGATCTTTGCTAGGAATGCCATCTGCTCAAGTGTTTTGTCCACTAAAACTCTACCTCACCTGTTGGATGACATTCCAGGTTGATGGCCTCTAACAGCTCATGGGCGTAAGGCCGACTGGCCACATCTAGCGTCCAGCCAAGTTGTATCAGTTTTTGGATGTCCTCAGTCACATTCCGTGGCATATCCTCCATAGGTGGAGAGTTTTCCATGATCTGTATATATTCCATGGCAAAGGGTAATGAAAATATGAAAAAAGGACATGTACTTTCACCAAGAAAAGCTATCAAATCCAACAATTGTCATATTTATTTATTTATTTGATTGGTGCTTTACACTGTACTCAAGAATATTTCACTTACAAGAGGGCGACCAGCCTTATGGCGGGAGGAAATTGGGCAGAGCTCGGCAGAAACTCATGACCCTCTGAAGGTTGCTGGCAGAACTTCCCACATACAACAATTGTCACCGGAACCAACACAAGGCCAGATTGTTTGTAACATTTTGTCATACAACATTTAGAAAGAATGAATGAATGATTACTGCTTCACAACATATGTAACATCAAACATATGTACATCCCCGCTTTCCCACCCACCCCCGACATACACATCTGTCTTACCACACAGTGAAGAGCTGCAAACTTGGCCAAACTGCTGTAGCACCTCATGTATTTAGCCTACCTCCCCCTACCCAACACAAACTGCTGTAGCACCTCATGTATTTAGCCCACCTCCCCCTGCCTGACACAAACTGCTGTAGCACCTCATGTATTTAGCCCAACTCCCCCTTCCCGACACAAACTGCTGTAGCACCTCATGTATTTAGCCCAACTCCCCCTACCCGACACAAACTGCTGTAGCACCTCATGTATTTAGCCCACCTCCCCCTACCCGACACAAACTGCTGTAGCACCTCATGTATTTAGCCCAACTCTCCCTGCCTCGACACAAACTGCTGTAGCACCTCATGTATTTAGCCCAACTCCCCTGCCCGACACAAACTGCTGTAGCACCTCACCTCATGTATTTAGCCCAACTCTCCCTGCCCGACACAAACTGCTGTAGCACCTCATGTATTTAGCCCAACTCCCCCTGCCCGACACAAACTGCTGTAGCACCTCATGTATTTAGCCCAACTCTCCCTGCCCGACACAAACTGCTGTAGCACCTCATGTATTTAGCCCAACTCCCCCTGCCCGACACAAACTGCTGTAGCACCTCATGTATTTAGCCCAACTCCCCCTGCCCGACACAAACTGCTGTAGCACCTCATGTATTTAGCCCAACTCCCCCTGCCCGACACAAACTCCTGTAGCACCTCATGTATTTAGCCCAACTCCCCCTGCCCGACACAAACTGCTGTAGCGCCTCATGTATTTAGCCCACCTCCCCCTACCCGACACAAACTGCTGTAGCACCTCATGTATTTAGCCCAACTCTCCCTGCCCGACACAAACTGCTGTAGCACCTCATGTATTTAGCCCAACTCTCCCTGCCCGACACAAACTGCTGTAGCACCTCATGTATTTAGCCCACCTCCCCCTACCCGACACAAACTGCTGTAGTACCTCATGTATTTAGCCCAACTCCCCCTACCCAACACAAACTGCTGTAGCTAGCCCAACTCCCCCTACCCAACACAAACTGCTGTAGCACTCAAGTGTATTTAGCCCAACTCTCCCTGCCCGACACAAACTGCTGTAGCACCTCATGTATTTAGCCCAACTCTCCCTGCCCGACACAAACTGCTGTAGCACCTCATGTATTTAGCCAACCTCCCCCTGCCCGACACACACTGCTGTAGCACCTCATGTATTTAGCCCAACTCCCCCTACCCGACACAAACTGCTGTAGCACCTCATGTATTTAACCCAACTCCCCCTGCCCGACACAAACTGCTGTAGCACCTCATGTATTTAGCCCAACTCCCCCTACCCGACACAAACTGCTGTAGCACCTCATGTATTTAGCCCAACCTCCCCCTACCCGACACAAACTGCTGTAGCACCTCATGTATTTAGCCCAACTCCCCCTGCCCGACACAAACTGCTGTAGCACCTCATGTATTTAGCCCAACTCTCCCTGCCCGACACAAACTGCTGTAGCACCTCATGTATTTAGCCCAACTCTCCCTGCCCGACACAAACTGCTGTAGCACCTCATGTATTTAGCCCAACTCTCCCTGCCCGACACAAACTGCTGTAGCGCCTCATGTATTTAGCCCACCTCCCCCTACCCGACACAAACTCCTGTAGCACCTCATGTATTTAGCCCACCTCCCCCTGCCCGACACAAACTGCTGTAGCACCTCATGTATTTAGCCCACCTCCCCCTGCCCGACACAAACTGCTGTAGCACCTCATGTATTTAGCCCACCTCCCCCTGCCCGACACAAACTGCTGTAGCACCTCATGTATTTAGCCCAACTCCCCCTGCCCGACACAAACTCCTGTAGCACCTCATGTATTTAGCCCAACTCCCCCTACCCGACACAAACTGCTGTAGCACCTCATGTATTTAGCCCAACTCCCCCTACCCGACACAAACTGCTGTAGCACCTCATGTATTTAACCCAACTCCCCCTGCCCGACACAAACTGCTGTAGCACCTCATGTATTTAGCCCAACTCCCCCTGCCCGACACAAACTGCTGTAGCACCTCATGTATTTAGCCCAACTCCCCCTACCCAACACAAACTGCTGTAGCACCTCATGTATTTAGCCCAACTCCCCCTGCCCGACACAAACTGCTGTAGCACCTCATGTATTTAGCCCAACTCCCCCTACCCAACACAAACTGCTGTAGCACCTCATGTATTTAACCCAACTCCCCCTGCCCGAAACAAACTGCTGTAGCACCTCATGTATTTAGCCCAACTCCCCCTACCCAACACAAACTGCTGTAGCACCTCATGTATTTAACCCAACTCCCCCTGCCCGACACAAACTGCTGTAGCACCTCATGTATTTAGCCCAACTCCCCCTACCCGACACAAACTGCTGTAGCACCTCATGTATTTAGCCCACCTCCCCCTACCCGACACAAACTGCTGTAGCACCTCATGTATTTAGCCCAACTCTCCCTGCCCGACACAAACTCCTGTAGCACCTCATGTATTTAGCCCAACTCTCCCTGCCCGACACAAACTCCTGTAGCACCTCATGTATTTAGCCCAACTCTCCCTGCCCGACACAAACTGCTGTAGCACCTCATGTATTTAGCCCAACTCTCCCTGCCCGACACAAACTGCTGTAGCGCCTCATGTATTTAGCCCACCTCCCCCTACCCGACACAAACTGCTGTAGCACCTCATGTATTTAACCCAACTCCCCCTGCCCGACACAAACTGCTGTAGCACCTCATGTATTTAGCCCAACTCCCCCTACCCAACACAAACTGCTGTAGCACCTCATGTATTTAGCCCAACTCCCCCTGCCCGACACAAACTGCTGTAGCACCTCATGTATTTAGCCCACCTCCCCCTGCCCGACACAAACTGCTGTAGCACCTCATGTATTTAGCCCAACTCCCCCTTCCCGACACAAACTGCTGTAGCACCTCATGTATTTAGCCCACCTCCCCCTACCCGACACAAACTGCTGTAGCACCTCATGTATTTAGCCCACCTCCCCCTGCCCGACACAAACTGCTGTAGCACCTCATGTATTTAGCCCAACTCCCCCTGCCCGACACAAACTGCTGTAGCACCTCATGTATTTAGCCCAACTCTCCCTGCCCGACACAAACTGCTGTAGCACCTCATGTATTTAGCCCAACTCTCCCTGCCCGACACAAACTGCTGTAGCACCTCATGTATTTAGCCCACCTCCCCCTACCCGACACAAACTGCTGTAGTACCTCATGTATTTAGCCCAACTCCCCCTACCCAACACAAACTGCTGTAGCTAGCCCAACTCCCCCTACCCAACACAAACTGCTGTAGCACCTCATGTATTTAGCCCAACTCCCCCTTCCCGACACAAACTGCTGTAGCGCCTCATGTATTTAGCCCAACTCTCCCTGCCCGACACAAACTGCTGTAGCACCTCATGTATTTAGCCCACCTCCCCCTGCCCGACACAAACTGCTGTAGCACCTCATGTATTTAGCCCACCTCCCCCTTCCCGACACAAACTGCTGTAGCACCTCATGTATTTAGCCCAACTCCCCCTTCCCGACACAAACTGCTGTAGCACCTCATGTATTTAGCCCAACTCTCCCTGCCCGACATAAACTGCTGTAGCGCCTCATGTATTTAGCCCACCTCCCCCTGCCCGACACAAACTGCTGTAGTACCTCATGTATTTAGCCCACCTCCCCCTACCCGACACAAACTGCTGTAGCGCCTCATGTATTTAGCCCAACTCTCCCTGCCCGACACAAACTCCTGTAGCACCTCATGTATTTAGCCCACCTCCCCCTACCCAACACAAACTGCTGTAGCGCCTCATGTATTTAGCCCAACTCCCCCTTCCCGACACAAACTGCTGTAGCGCCTCATGTATTTAGCCCAACTCCCCCTGCCCGACACAAACTCCTGTAGCACCTCCCCCTGCCCGACACAAACTCCTGTAGCACCTCATGTATTTAGCCCAACTCCCCTACCCACCACCACAAACTGTAGCACCTCATGTATTTAGCCCACCTCCCCCTGCCCGACACAAACTGCTGTAGCACCTCATGTATTTAGCCCAACTCCCCCTGCCCGACACAAACTGCTGTAGCACCTCATGTATTTAGCCCAACTCCCCCTTCCCGACACAAACTGCTGTAGCACCTCATGTATTTAGCCCAACTCTCCCTGCCCGACACAAACTGCTGTAGCACCTCATGTATTTAGCCCAACCTCCCCCTGCCCGACACAAACTGCTGTAGCACCTCATGTATTTAGCCCAACTCCCCCTACCCGACACAAACTGCTGTAGCGCCTCATGTATTTAGCCCACCTCCCCCTACCCGACACAAACTCCTGTAGCACCTCATGTATTTAGCCCACCTCCCCCTGCCCGACACAAACTGCTGTAGCGCCTCATGTATTTAGCCCACCTCCCCCTACCCGACACAAACTGCTGTAGTACCTCATGTATTTAGCCCAACTCTCCCTGCCCGACACAAACTCCTGTAGCACCTCATGTATTTAGCCCACCTCCCCCTACCCGACACAAACTGCTGTAGCGCCTCATGTATTTAGCCCAACTCTCCCTGCCCGACACAAACTGCTGTAGTACCTCATGTATTTAGCCCACCTCCCCCTACCCGACACAAACTCCTTTAGCACCTCATGTATTTAGCCCACCTCCCCCTACCCGACACAAACTGCTGTAGCGCCTCATGTATTTAGCCCAACTCTCCCTGCCCAACACAAACTGCTGTAGTACCTCATGTATTTAGCCCAACTCTCCCTGCCCGACACAAACTCCTGTAGCACCTCATGTATTTAGCCCAACTCCCCCTTCCCGACACAAACTGCTGTAGCACCTCATGTATTTAGCCCAACTCCCCCTGCCCGACACAAACTGCTGTAGCACCTCATGTATTTAGCCCACCTCCCCCTGCCCGACACAAACTCCTGTGGCACCTCATGTATTTAGCCCAACTCTCCCTGCCCGACACAAACTCCTGTGGCACCTCATGTATTTAGCCCAACTCCCCCTGCCCGACACAAACTCCTGTGGCACCTCATGTATTTAGCCCACCTCCCCCTACCCGACACATCAACCGTCCCATCTTACCACAGTCTACAACAGCACCATGGCCAAACTGCTGTACCCCCTCCTATCTACCAGTAAAGAGCTGCGGAATGGACAAACTTCTGTGATACCTCATGTATTTACCTGACCACTACCCCACTTCACAGACCGCCCGACACACCCTCCCACCGACACACCCTCCCACCGACACACCTGCCCACCCACACAACTTACCACATAGTGTAGCACAGCAGCATGGCCAAACTGCTGCACCCAGGGCGGCTGGCCGTTGAAGATATGAGCCAAAACACAAGTAGCTGCCCACACATCGGACTTGAAGTCGTAACCCAGGCTGGCAGCTTTCTCAGGGCTCCACTGGGTCTGAGCACCCACTGGGCTCGTCTTCCCGACACGCTCCCCGGGCTGAACCTTACGGGCCAAGCCAAAGTCGGCCACAACGATCTCTGGCTGAGGTGTGGAGGTCCTCAAGAGAATGTTGTCAGCTGTCAAAATCAGAAATCACTTGTCATGTATAACTACAGTTCGTTGGAATATGCAGATGCTTTAAATTTATTCATTTGACTCATTTGATTAGTGTTTTACACCATACTCAAGAATATTTCACTTACACCACGGCGACCAGCATTATGGTGGGAGGAAGCCAGGTCAGTAGCAGCAGCTTTTGAGATGCCATGTTACCACAACAGAGTCATGTCCCCTTGTGACATGACATCACCGCTTTATGGCACGCCAGGGTCAATCTGCACAATTTAACATGTGCTGGTATATACAATATTGGAAATTTATTAAAAAACGCAGAAATAAATATTCTTCAATATGTTCTCCAGTGACGCTGAATATGAGTTTGGGCTACAGAAATGAAATTCTGACTGCAGATTCTTCCGACGAGATCAGCTGAATTGTAAAATGACAGGGAATTGACCCCACCTGTCTGTATACTCTTCACCAGCAATACAGCAAATACATACATATACATTCAGCTTCAGGTAAAACTGTAAAATGTGATTTGTCCCTTCAACCTGTGGAAGCAACAGGCTATGCACGAAGTTCCAATTTCACAAAAAAAACAACAACAAAAAAAACAACAAACAAAGACTGTCCAAATTGGATGAATGTGTCTCAAACTCAAGCCTGATTTGCAATACCTTATGACTGAACTGCTTTGGAATTAAAGTTAGTAAACCCAGTGTCAAGGACTGATTGACGGCGTGTAAAACCTGGAGGCTGAGTTACCTTTGAGGTCCTCATGTAGCACGTTGTTATGTTGCAGGTAGATAAGCACCTCCAGAAGCTGTTTGAAGTAGCGCAGAGCTACGGCTTTGCTCAGGCGACGATTCAGTTCCCTCTGGTTGTTGATGTGCTCCGTCAAACATCCACCTGTTGACCACCACAAATCACACTCATTTTTTGCTGGATCGGTGTTTAGTGCCGTACTCAAGAATTTCTTATATTAATCATGGCAAACCGAAGTGCCAGTGCCCTAGAAATCTCCAGGGGCCAATTCCACGAAGCAATTTTATACTTTGGTAAAATGCTTAAAACTTAGATACAATTTAACATTCTTGACATTTTTAAATAAAGGCATACTGGTTCATGTATATAATCAGGGTGTAAGAGACACAAGATACTTTTTTGTAATAGCTGTGATAGATTGTACAAGTTCAGGTGTTTGTTTCACCCAGTCCCTCCTTTCTGAGAGGCCTACCAACAGGGGGCCTGTGATCGCAGGGTATTGCAAATTTTTTTTTAAATGGTAGATGCATTATTCTTTAAAAGAGTGGAGAGCTCCTGCCAAGTTTGCCGAAGTTAAATGTTTTAAGAACATGAGAGTTCGGATAATTGTGGACGTTAGACTGTGCGCAGAATTGTTGTGAGTTTCATATTTTTAATTCCTTAACATTTGGTTTTCTACCAAAGTTTCCACTCAAAACAATAAACTACGTACAGGTTCTCTGAAACAACTCCTGTACATGTTTCTTCTTTTTTTGCCATTTTTTTTCAGCTTTTTCTTTCTGGGTGTGAGGGTGGGGGTGGGGATAGCTGTCTTAAACAGCCAGGAAAGGGATCTTCCAAGAGCCAGCTCACCGTCAATAAATTCTGCCAGGATGTAAATGTGGCTGTCTGCTCGGATGGCCCCGTACAGCTGCACGATGTTTCTGTGGACCAGGGTGCTCCAGATCAGCAACTCATCCTCCTGGTAACTCGTCATCAGAATCTGCAACACACAAAATCACATGATGGCTTACTCACATGAGCCACTAATATTGTTAACGGCTACTATGGCCATCCCAAAAAAAAAGGGTCCATTCAAAATTTTAGGGCTATTTTGCTAGAAGCGTTGTACTTTTGTTTTTTTGTTTTTTTTCTAGATTTTTTTCTCCGTGTTAATTTCCATAAAATCTGTATCTTTTTCATTAGTCAGAATAAACACAACTAGAGCACAAGAGCTGTGAAATGGGTCTATTGCTTTCCTAATTCTATTCTTCTTGTAACTAAAGAACAGTTATGTTCCAGAACAATTTGCTTGTCTTCTCCACGCACAAAAGTGCCTATCCGTTATTGTGTCCGTAGTGGGGGACCTGGCAGCAAGTACTTAGCACCATTTTACATGTATGTCAATCTTTTCTTCCCCAAACTCATGATATCAGTTTCAAAAGAATGCAATGCACTAGAACATTACACTGTGATATGCTTCAAGACTGAAGACATCTTCCCCTACAAAATTTTCCAACTAAGTTCTTAGCATTTCTATTTGTTCGATTAGTGTGAGTACCAACTAAGTCCAAAATATCTTCTTTATGTGTACCACTGCTGTACGTGGCAACAGACCAAGGCAACACATTATAATACAATACAAGTTTTTTATAAATTTTTGGCAAGTTTGTAATCAGGAAAATTTTCAGCCCGTTGCTGGCTGAAGGCTTAGGACCCTTCCACTATACCACCACTGCCTAAAAAAAATGTATTTCATTAACCGAAAACCGTCACCACTTGATTGTGGTTTGGGGATTGTCAGTTGACGTGAGACCTTGCACAGAGTCACTAAACTGCGAACGCCATAGAAATTATGGAAATTTATTGTCATGCACAAAACCCCCATAGAAAGTGTACAGAAATTACTCTCAAATAAAATGAAATAAAATTTTTTTCACAGTTGACAGATTCATCATTCAACATCAGGGCTAAGAGTTATTTCTTACGTTAAACTTGGTAATTTGACTCAGACACTTCATTTGTGAGGAAGGGGAAGAGGCATTTCCAAGAAGCATACACATGTATACCAAATCCAGCAACCTGTGGATGGTCGTGAGTTTCCCACGGACACTGTTGGGTTTCCTCCCACCATAATGTTGGCCGGCATCGTAATACCAGTGAACTCAGAACATTTACGTCACAACTTATAAACAGCTGATGTCTTCTAGCTGTCTGATTGGTCAATCTATTACATACGTAAAAGCATGGGTGCCTTCAGGTCCCCAGTCAGCAGCAAAATACTCCAAACTTCAAACAAAGATAATTCAGTAACGAATTCGTACAAATTCAAACAGATTTTTGCTTTCAAGAGAGAATTTCATAATCTTTTAAATGAACAGTGCCTCAGTTATGAGCTGTCTGTCATTTTAAATCAACAGCGCCTCAGTTATGAGCTGCCTGTCATTTTAAATCAACAGCGCCTCAGTTATGAGCTGCCTGTCATTTTAAATCAACAGCGCCTCAGTTATGAGCTGCCTGTCATTTTAAATCAACAGCGCCTCAGTTATGAGCTGCCTGTCATTTTAAATCAACAGCGCCTCAGTTATGAGCTGCCTGTCATTTTAAAGATGGCCTAATCAAGATGTGATCCGATTCTTGCAAAATCCAATGAAATATCTGTCATTTTCATGATGCTGACAGTAAAGGTGAGCCAGTGCGGACACGGCCAATGCCTCAGGTCATCACAGTATTGTAACTCACTGATCGAAATCTGCTACACCTTGACTTTAAATCATAATACCTGTAATTCATACAGTTTCCATATAAAAGTCACAAAATCAAAACTTGTATATATATGATCTTAATTTCATCGATGAAAGATGATTAAAATAACGGATGACAAAAATAGTCAAGGTGGATCTCAAATCACACAGGGCTACAGTAACTCACACAGAAGTACATAACTATAACTATACTATGGTGGTTACAATTTCTGCTAACATCTCTGCTGTTTGTTACACTGACCTCCTTGACACAGAAGTGGCATTCGGTGTTGAAGTCTCTAGCTAAGTAGCACCTCCCAGACACGCCCCTCCCCAGCTGGCTGATCTTCTGCCATTGGACATCCTCCTGGTAACGGGTCTTGCCGATCTGAAGTCGGTTCCTGTACTGCAATACATACCACACCCTCAGCATTAACTCTCAGGGTTTATTGCATGACTAATCCACTAGTGTTTTAAGCCTTACTCGAGAATTTTCAGGTAATCAAATTTTCAGGAATGAGTCAAGGCCTATAACAAACATAGGGATAGGGGCATTGAATTTGTGTGACACACCAGAGGTTTTTATAGCCAATCTCTTTTTAGAAACTCAATTAGATCAAATCAGAAAACTATATATTTTTCTTTAAAATGTATCGAAAACACATTTCATGAAAACTCAAAACAAAATTTGCCTAAAATTAAATTTTAGGATATTTCTTGTAGTGGTTACCATGATGAGGAAGCGGCTAGAAAAACCCCTGAAAAACACACAAATAACAATTTATATCCATTACTTCATTAAAATGACTACTGAACAGCACTGGATCAAAAAGAAATTTTCACATGTATGTGATATATATGCAATAGCGATCAGTTTTATAGGTGGAGGCAATGAGAATGCCCAGGTTAAACCACCAATCTTTGGCAAGTTAGTGAGAAACTTCCTGCTGTGTTATGTACTAACATGCATGCCATACACGTGGAAGACTAGATTATTAAAGAATAGTGACAATGGGGGATTGACTGTGTGACACACACAAACAACAACAATATATACTGTACAATGACTTAAAACTTTGTCCAAAATAAGTACACTTTTTGACGCAAATAAATGACATAAAATATTATTTCTGGTGAGGAAACTCATATTTCTCCAGTAGAGAATCTTCATCCAACCTTCCAAACAAACCTCAAAAGAGCTTTCCAAAATCAAAAAAAACTCTCAGAGAAAAATGGGCAAATAAGCCATGGACGAAATTTAGGTCATTTAGGGCACATCACTTATGATCTGCACTGTGACTGTTAAACATTATCAGATCAGAACATTATTGGATCAGAAAGTTTATTTTAATCACTGTACTCACCTCAGGCAGAATGACCCCTTCCTCCCGAGAGACGCGAGGGAACGGCTCCCCGGTCCACCACATCTTCTTCACGTGTGTCCAGTGCTCAGCAATGCTGCGCAGACGGGCCACCGACCCATACACCACCTCTCCTATACCCGGCTCCCCGGTAGGACGCTCCTCAAATGACAGCAGCTGGTTGTAGAGTGTCCTCGGGGCATGCTCTGTCGGCAGGCTGACGCAGCCGTGGTTGGTGTAGGTCCTCACGCTTCCATATGTCACCAGCGACTGGCGCGGGGGGAGGGGCACCGGCTGCTCAGGGAGGTTCTGGATAAGGACGTCGGTGTGACTGACCTCTATGTCTGACTGACTGTTCACGGTGACGGTTTGGTGAGTTGTCAGGGTCTGGGAGTGTTCGTTGTGAGTTTCGAGCGAATGGATGCTGTCCTGCTGTTGTTGTTGCTGAAGCTGTTCACCTGCACCCTCATCCTCGGGAATGATCTTCAGCGTGGCCTTGGCGGAAACTTTGCGGCGCAGTGACCTCTTCAGTGGCATGGACGACCCCGACCCTGCTGCCGGTGTCAAGGTCGGCAACTCGACGTCATCGAATAGCCGCGTCATCAGTTCCTTCAAAGTGTCCCAGAGGAATTTCTCCCAAGCCTGGGGCCGGTCAGCGTACTGGAGTCCCTGGCGGTGGATACGTCTGCACAACGCCAGCGAGTGTGAGCACTCCCTTCCCAGAGTGGGCTGGACGCAGCAGCCCTGCAGGTGGAACTTCATCATCTCAAACAGCTGGGAGCAGGTCATGCACTCCTTCAGCGTGGCCGTCTTGTCGCGTACGACATGGCGGAAGAGCGACTGGATGATCGTACAGATCAAACAGTCCCCCGGGTCGTCCTGGCCATGGCCATTCTCCACGCTGATCAAGCTGTGCACGAGACAATGATCAAGCTGCAGCAAAGTCTCGACAAACTCCTCATCACAATCCTACCACAAGGAAAACAAACAAGTTAGGTTCTGGTGTACAGTCTGTTCATTTATTTGATCTGATTTGTATTTCACGACGTACTTGAGAATATTTCACTCATACGATGGCAGCCATCACTATGGTGGGAGAAAACCCACGACCATCTGCAGGCTGCTGGCAGACTTTCCCATATAAGGCCGGAGAGGAGGCCAGCTTAAGCTGGATTTGAACTCACAGTGACCAAATTGTGAGAGGTTCCTGGGTCATTACGCTGTGCTGGTGAACTAGCCTCCTTGGCCACAGAGGCCCTCAGTACACAGTACTGAAAACAGGTGTGTTACGAAGCTCTTAGGATCACTGTACCTTTAAAAAATACTTATTTCTTATTCGATTTCTATACAACACCATACTCAAGAATATCTTGAGGAGGAAGATTGTATCCTGAAAAAACAATACAACACTGATCTTGCAATAATTTGGGACTCCCTAGTACTATATCTAGTGCAGGACAAAAAAAACAAACAAACTTCTATTTCCATTTTCAGTGAAAATGGGCATGCCATGTATAAACTTCCTCAAAGATCGGACATTACAACGCATAACTTTGTCATTATTTGTGCAATCACATGCTAAATTTAGTAAGGCCATTCCATTGTAAGATAAATGTACATATGTACATGTACATCGTGTGTTAACTTTGTCATTATTTATGAAACATGTATACCAAACTCAGTAAAGGCCACTCCACTGTGAGATAAACATGTATACCAAACTCAGTAAAGGCCACTCCACTGTGAGATAAACATGTATACCAAACTCAGTAAAGGCCACTCCACTGTGAGATAAACATGTATACCAAACTCAGTAAAGGCCACTCCACTGTGAGATAAACATGTATACCAAACTCAGTAAAGGCCACTCCACTGTGAGATAAACATGTATACCAAACTCAGTAAAGGCCACTCCACTGTGAGATAAACATGTATACCAAACTTAGTAAAGGCCACTCCACTGTGAGATAAACATGTATACCAAACTTAGCAAAGGCCACTCCACTGTGAGATAAACATGCAGCACAAGATCTATACCTCTGCTTGAAGGTCCGGAATCCCGTTCGACAAAAGCCCTAAGACCTCTGGGATGTCCTGTTTCAGATCTCCATGCCCGCAGTCCTCATCAGGTTTCTTACGAAACCACTTGTAATTTGGATCAGGTGACGAGGCACCTGGAAGCAGGTCTGATGTTACCTTCCCAACAAGAGAGCTCTGCAGACAACAAAATTACAGGTATAAGATATTAAACATGTTAAAATGACCTGTTACTCTTTATAACATGATGAATTGTTCTGTTTCTATGTACATACAAGCTTATACTCAAAACAAACTAGCTCCTTTCCTTATCCATTAAAAAATTTATATGTTTATGTGAGTGTTGTTTGATAGCATACTCTAGAATTTTTCTTATCTCTTATGCCTGTAGCATTTTGAAGTGAGAGGTGACAAAATCTCATTTAACACAATGTGCATGTACACGTAAGCATTTAGTTATACAGGGTTCTCCGTGGCTCACTTGTTTAACGTGCTAGCACAGCACAATGACCCAAAAGGATCCCAGATGCAGTCGCTGTGAGTTCAAGACCAGCTTATGCTGACTTCCTCTCTGGCCATACGTAGGAAAGCCTGCCAGCAACCTGCGGATGGTCGTGAGTTTCCCCCGGGCTCTGCTCGGTTTCCTCCCACCATAATGCTGCCCATCGTCATATAAGTGAAATATTCTTGAATATGGCATAAGACACTAATCAAATAAATGAATAAACAAATTCAGTTACAACAAATGGTGGCTAACAACCACTAAAGCAATCTCTTCGAAAGAAATTCATTTTGATCTCAACATTTTGACCTTTAATAAGACTTGATCTGAAGAAGGGTTCTGTAAATCAAATTTTTGGGGGGTCCAACAATTACAGGTATTACCTCTGAGAAGCTTATTTTTTTTTTTTTTCGTTGAAATCCTTGTTCTGTTACTCTCACATCTAGGCATTATAGTTATATGTTCAGGCATGCATGCAGTCTAAGTAATGTATGGGGAGGATAGGATAATTTCCTCTATACAATTGACCATGCACACATGTGTATACACATGTATATATGTGTGAGGGTCTGTGTATCAGCAAGATCAATATGTGCTGTGGTACTGTGAAACAAAATGCTTTCTCTGATGTTGACGCCGAAAAGAGGAGCATCAGGAGAATGAATCAAACAAGCACGGACACACACTGGACGGTGAAATTTTGAAGCTGGAACTACACGTAAGTTGGGTATCATATCCACTTGATTTGCTGCCAAACCACAAGCAGTTTGGGAAAACCCCTGCTAAGAATCGGAAAATCCCTGGGATGACACATGGACTGTAAGTAGCATGTGCTGTGGTATTGTGAGAAAAAATGTTTTCTCTGATGTTCATGTTGAAAAATTGCACATTAAGATTGTGAGGATGATTTGCATTGGTTTCAGAAAGGCTATGTTTTAAACAAGGCCACCTTGCCACCCCATCGATCAAACAGCAGAAGGTATGTAAATAGACAGTGTTGCAATGTTCAAAACAAGACAAGGGAGTTAACCCTTACTTGCACAGCACAGTGTTTGTCATGGAAGAAGGCATCAAACATGCAGGGATACACACTGGATGATGAAATTTTCCAGTTTGTCCTAGCCGAATACATGTAGACTGGGGTCACATGCACTTGTAACGTTGCCAGACCACAAGCTTTTCTGGAAAACCCCTACTTAGAAATGGAAAATCCCCTGGATGATTCAAGCAATATAAACAGCATCTTGGGCTTCCCCCAATAAACTCAGTGTACACAGGACAAATCTACACAAGCTGAAGAGATGAAAGTAGAGTACACAGAACTGACAAGCCTGTCATGAGTGATCAGCATGTTACTTTTACTTTCAGTTTGGCACGAGCTGGGTTTCCCCATTCAGTATAAATAATACTTTAATGATTGGTGATCATATGATTAGGGCATACACGTACATGTAGCTATGTGTACTCCAAGTAGAGTGCTTTACATATGTACATGTACATGCACTTTAACGCTGCATTGAAACAGTACTACTTCAGGTGGACATTTTTGCCTCTGCAGGGGTGGTTATGCCTCTGCAGGGGTGGTTATGCCTCTGCAGGGGTGGTTATGCCATTGCCAGTTTCTTATTTTGGTCTCTCGGTAAATCTCTGTGTCAATGTCTTTTACACAGCAACAGATTTACACAGAACTGAACATTGTGTGGACAGCTTGATCTTGTGCAAGCAGAATTTCATTGCATTTCAGTGGTACTCAGGACCTGGCAGTGGTACTCAGGACCTGGCAGTGGTACTCAGGACCTGGCAGTGGTACTCAGGACCTGGCAGTTTTTAAATTACACACATGAATATCTTTCTTTCAACTTTCTTCAGACAGTACTGTCCCTTTTTGATCCGTTGAAGGGCGCCAAGCCGCAGGGGAGCACTGTGTAGCTGTAGGTGTGGCATAGGTTTGCACAATCAGAGAACATTTTTCTGATCTTAATAAATTACATGATTGCCCTGGTTTTCCTTTTTATGAAGTAAATTTGTTAACTCCAACCCCTCAGAAGCACATTTCCCTGAGCTTTTGTGTGGTACCATGCTGCACCACTACACACAACTTCGATTTTCTCTGCAACATTTTCTCTACAACAAATCAAAAAGTCAACCTGGCATGATCATTGTTTGAGCTTCTGCTGCTGGGTGTGATGCAAGAGCATTCTGTCACCTTCGTCGCCTTGGGGGGGTGGGGGTGGGTGGGGGTTTAGAGGTAAGGATTGGCTAACCCTGGCAAAAAAACTTTTCAGTTCTATCCAAACATGTCAAAGCAGACAAAATTTTGATATATTTTAACTACATATAGGGGTAAAATAAAAGGATAGAGATTTACCGTGTATCAACAACTGAGGTTGTCTGTGTGGCAGTAATATCCAATCAATGCTCATTTAAGCATGTCTCACTTATGTACAAAGTAATTCTTCAACCTATTCCCATGTTTGCAAGGTGTTTATTCAAGCATACTCTGAAGGCATATTCTGTGGTGACTAGTAAAATTATAATTTTTCTGAAGCCCTGGAATCGGCCAGTCCCACCAATGTGGTTTTGTCTCCAGAAACAAATTAAAAATGTGCTTATATTGCACAGATACATGTAGTTGCTCTCTTGTACGTGAAAAGGTAGAGGAATTAGGGTACATGTGGCTACTCACTTTGTTTCCCTTTGAGTCTACTTTTTGTCAATTAAGGAGACCTTTATTTGATTCAGTTATTTCATGGTTGCGTTGGCATGTTTCACTTATATAACAGCCAATGACATGCACAATGCACATCTACACGTGGCGACTCACCTTTCCCAGGATTCTGTCATTTCCATCACCCTTGTCATCGTCTCCATTCCTCTCTCCTTCCCCTCGCTCCGAGCCTTTTCCTCCATGGCCATCCTGCACACAAATATTTACCGCTGAAGTGTCAAATTCAGAATAAAAAACAAAATCCATGTAAATAAATAAATACACAAATTTATGTTCTCAACAAGCGATCCTAGCTGTGTAAATGTTCAGCCAACAGGATATCTGGACAAGCCCAACCCCACAGTTACTTCATCAGCTGTTCAGTGCACTATATTATGGAGGCCAAAGAAATGTTGCTGCCAAACCTCATTTGCTGAACAAAATTACAACAAATTATTTTTACAGGTGTAGATGATGAGTGCAAGAGAATAGGTCTATGTGCTTCACTGATCAGGCCATCCTTGAAGATATGTTTGTTTCATGTAATCTGACTCAAGAAAAGGGCCCTACTCAAAAGTTTTTCATTAGTATTTTAAGGAAAGTTTTTTTTTTAAATTTTTCTCTCAATGTTGATTTCTTTATGCCCAACAAACAGTTTTTTATGGATAGCCTCTCAGCTCAGCAGTTTTGAGGAAAGGGCCCTTGCAAAGTCATATGCAGTGGTGATAAGTAAGTGTTTTGTCAAGCAAGGAGACCACATTTCATAAATCTACATGAATCGCTTCTCAAGATGTCTTGCTAACAGTTGCTTCTAGGACGAGATGCACACTACACATAATCACCCCCTACAGAATGACTACCTATCATAATCAGGGCTTACTTTTTGCGGGGAGTTGGGAGATCCACTGGTCCCATCTGACCTGCTGTTTCCATGGAAACCAGTAGCTCCCGTCCCTCCCGAAGAGTTCCCCTGCGAGCAGCATCGGGGAGCAAAAGGCTGCGAGGATAGGGTCCTGTATCTCTGCTTCTTCACAAGGATTGCACCAGAGGCTGGCGAGAAAGAGCTGAATATACACGTGAACAGAATGCTACATGTACACTACAGGTAGTCGGATGGTAGCGTACATGTATTCGCACTTGCCCCTTGGCTGCAATTACCCCTCCCTCTCAACAACCCTAAATCTGACATAAGGACCGAGCTTACAGGCAGATTACTAGTAGCGTGATCAATTTTTTCAGCATCAAGGGTTTTCTATCCACTGTCGCTGTGGTTACCCCAAGAAATATCAGAAAATTGAGCTTTGGACAAATTTTGTATTAAGTTTTCATGAGTTTTTCATACACTGGTGATGAAAAAATATTGAGTTTTCTGATTTGTTCAAATTGAGTTTGTAAAAAGAAATTGGTTAGAAAACTCCCAGGCAGAATATTGCCAAGCTCCCTTCCCCTCTTCACCTGTTCCCGCCCAACCCCCACAACTACAAATTGTTGTCATCAAATGCAAAACACAAACACTACGTTTCTGTACAAATCTGGTCAATACTACAAACTGCCTCTCGCACATCACATCTTGCTTAGAGTTTTAATAACCTACTCCAAAACAACCACCCTAACCCCATCATACATCACAGATTTTTAGGCCATGCGGCCATCATCTGTACGCATAGGCTATTAAGCCACTGCCAGCTTAAAACCTTACCCTTTCTCACAGCTGCTCTGTGGTTGTTGTTCAGCCCTGCGGGGGTTCCGACAAACAAAGCGCCAGTCTTCGTGAACATCACTCCAGGATTTTGACTTCTGAATCTGTTGTTCTTATTTTCCTTCTTACAAATCCACTCAGGCTCAATCACACACTTCTTTCCAGGCAGCACTTCCCTTGTCTCAATCACTTTGAAGACTTTAAGGTCTTTTCCTGTACAGGATGTTGTTTTCTTCTTTCCTGATATGATATCAAGTGTTTTCATTGCTTTGCTTCCTTGGTTGCCTTTCATTGGCTGATCACAGATGTCTGTGCAGACCCTCAATGGTTGTTGCAGCTCCCAAACTTTCGTTACTGCTTGGTCACGATCCATTCCCTCTCCTTTCATTGGCTTGTCATAATTGGAGCCCTCTCCTTTCATTGGCTGCTCACAACCTGTGCCATTTCCTTTCATTGGCTGCTCACAACCAGTGCCGTTTCCTTTCACTGGCTGCTCACAACCGTCTCCAGAGATCTTCACTGGCTGTTCAGGTTCTCTAACCATTGGAACTGCTTTCTCACAATCTGTGTCCTCTCCTTTCACTGGCTGCTCACACTCTGTACTCTGTTCCTTCATTTGCTGCTCACACTCTCTGATCTGTTCTTTCATTGGCTGCTTACACTCTGTGCTCTGTCCTTTCATTGGCGGCTCACACTCTGTGCTCTGTCCTTTCATTGGCTGCTCACACTCTCTGATCTGTCCTTTCATTGGCAGTTCATGCTCTTCTGCGGGGCGGTTCATTGATTCTTCAGGCTGTGACCCCATTGACTGCTTAATTACATATACATCTGTTTAAAAAAAACGCAGAGAAGCAAATGCATAAACCCAAATTTTATGCAACAAAAGCAGGTCAGGTTAAAGTATGTTCATGTATCTAACCACTGGCCTTACTGTACAGTAGCTTTACTCTAAAAGACTCTCAGTTACCGCATGGAATACCAATTGAGGCAACAAGATGTAACAGCTTACCGTCTTTTAAACAAATGGTATTAAAATCTAGTTTGCTTTCCTTTTTACTTTATGAATTTTTCCTTTTATCTAATTATTTTTTTTTCTTTCATCTACTTTTTTTTCCCGACAAGTTTCACTTTCACACATACATACATACATATTTTTTTTTAATTCATTTAGATCAATTTTCTGAAATTTTTGATTTATCCCATTTACATATATATGCATTTTATGAACTGCTTTATTCCCAATTTACACTGTCTCGTTGCTTGAATATTTCCATGTGCTTACACTGAACTCTTTATTTATATGTATTATTTTTTCTTGTATGCAATATTATTTACTCCTTCCTTTAATCTCCAGTTGGGCCAAGATTATGTGTAGGGCTAAAAATGTAACCCATTTAATATAAATTTGTTTATTTCTTTGGTTGGTGTTTTATGCCGTTCTCAAGAATATTTCACTTACACAACGGCGGCCAGCATTATGGTGGGAGGAAACCGAGCAGAGCCTTTGGGAAACCCACGGCCATCCGCAGATTGCTGACAGATCTTCCCACATACGGCCAGAGAGGAAGCCAGCATGAGCTGGTCTCAAACTCACAGCAACAGCATAGGCGGGAGGCTATGGGTCATTGTGCTGCGACAGTGCATTAACTGACTGAGACAGAGAGGCCCCTCATTTAAAATAAAATTATTATTACTATAAATCGAAACCCTGAGGCTGAGAACAATGGAAGCAAGGCACATGCTAATGAGCTAGCTAAAAAAGGATGGTCATGACTCAAGTGCTTACGAATCACATAAGATCATGTACCTGTATGTGCAGATGTTAGCTTACCTGTCTTGATGCTCTTGTCCTCAGTAGCACGTTCGGGTAGTTTCTCTGCAATTTCTCCCTCGACTAGGATGGCCATTTTCTCATGCACCGACGACAGGCACGTCATGATCTTATTCATCGCATTCATTCTGCCTTCCCGGCTATGGAAAGCGTTATTCAGCTGGGAGAGTACCGATGCATGAAGAGCTCTGATTACCTCCCCTGAAGGTAAAATCTTTCTTGGCCCTGACAGCTTGGTCAGCAACTGGTTGAGGGCATAAGCATGTGAACGGCCATCTCTTCCTACATGGACACTCACCTCAGGCTCCGTTGCCTGGGGTTCCTCAAAACCCTCACCTTTCTCAGTTTCACAGAGATCCCTGATCAGTTTCTCTTCCTCATCATGTTCATCGCCTCCGTACATCTGTTTGGGCCTCGTCTCTTCCTGCACGTCAGCATGATGACCCTGAATTTCTTCTCTTTTCTCAATGTTCTTCATCTCACGAAGACTCCAGATCTTGCGCGGCTGGGATTTGAAGACCTCCTGGTTACTGGAGCAGCCTACGATCAACCTGTTGTCTTTCTGAACATCACACTGCTTGAGGCATAACTTTGCTCTGTTATTTTCCGCCTTTTGAGACTTCAGGGAGGAAGGATTTTTCATAATCCAGCTACAACAGACAATGACAGAACATCAAATTTTAGCCCCCCAAAATGGGACTACTTTTCATTTCTTTGTTTCACTTGTACTCAGCGTCATACATGCATTCACGAAGTTGTCACTTACATGACGCTGATCAAGTTTATGCAAAGGGAAATTCATGCATCAAAGGCAGACAATTTTGCTTAATGTCTGGGACAAGGATTTTTCTTACACTTTGATGTAACACACAATGGCAGCCAGCTGTCACGGAGACCTTTAGAAAAAACCAGCAACCTTTGGCAAGTTACTGAGTAGCTTTAACAGGTGTTAATTAAAGGCTGTGCACATGGCCCGAACCTCACCACTGACCACTTATAGTCATTCAGGCCGCCACAAAGAATGAGAATAGGGCAATTTTACGACTTCTAGGGTCCTATTATATGCTGCAACAATACTATGTATTATAATCCTTCAACCTGTACGCATGTTTGCAAGGCATTTATTCCAGCATATCCTACCTGCCCAATCCAACCAATGTAGTTTTGTCTCCAAAATGAAATTAAAAATGTGCAAAAATTTCCCTGACTGTTTATCTCGTGGATGTTGTGTACCCACCCGTTATGCTGGCGGCATTTGCTCTCCCTGTGTTTCAGCTGCCTGTTGAGTTTGTGTTTTCCCTCTAATGACTGTTGAAGGCGAGGCATGTAATTAGGTAGAGACAGGAGCTGCCCCTGGATCGTCCCTGCACCGCCGCTGTCTGCCATCTTCCCTAGGGCCTGAGGCCACTCTGCGTACAGGGGCATGACCCTCATGTTGGACTTGAGCTCAATACCCTTCTACAGGCGAACAAGAGGTGTTACCTGCAAACATAACAGAAAAACAATCATCTCAACCTGTCTACAGGTGATCAAATGGCGTTATCTGCAAACACAGCAGACCATGATCAAACCTGTGCTTCCAACTTGCCAATCACTGCATTACTGAAAATTTGTTCCCGAAACACATGTTTTTATCATAAAATGTTTATAATAGATGTGTAAAAACCCATGCATGATGTCAGAACAGAGAAGTTTCAATTACAAGTACATATCCAAGTGTACTTGGTGTACACGGGACGTTGAGGGAACGCAACCGTGAACAACTGTCCGAAAATCAAGAGCACTTTCTACAGAATTAACGTTGAATTTATCTGCAGATTGTAAACAGGAATGACTCAATCCAGGACATAGAAACTGATTTGTTCTAAAAATAAGAATAAGCTATATACATGAACATGTAAATATAATTTACCCTGTTTACTGTTTTCGGGTCCTGCTTATGACTCTAATTCCATATATACATGTATGTGCATGTAATATAGATGTATGGACAATTTAGTTACCAGTTATGACAATCAAAACAATGTCCCTAGAAAAGTGGACATACACTGAATTTACCCGGAAATACGACAAAATTTGACAGAAAGTACACTTTTGTCACTTTGTGTATCAGTATATTGGTGAACATGTACAACAACAGTGTAAACATGTTTTTGAGTCGGCAGACCGTGACATAAAACTTCATATTATATATGCAAGTATATGTACAAATTAGACAGAACTTCCCCATGTGACATGCACAAAGTAACACAGAAAGGTTTACTTCCTGCTTTTGGTGAACTGAAAACTAGAGGAGACTCTCTGAAAACTGTTCGTTTATGTTGAGTGCATATTTATTTACTTAACTGGTGTTTTACGCAGTACGGTACTCAAGAATATTTCACTTACACGACGATAAGCCCCATGGTGGAAGGAAACTGGGGGAAACCGACGACCATAGGCAGGTTGTTGGCAGACCTTCGCACGTACGGTTGGAGAGGAAGCCAGCATGAGCTGGACTTGAACTCCCTGTGATCACACCGTCTAAGCCAGCCAGGCCCTGATTGGCAGATCATCTATGCGTACCCAGGTAATACCCACAATATTGTATGCAAAGATGGCCGTCTTAAGATATAACGTATATGAAGGTAAGTATTGACTTCAGCCAGTTCTCATCACCAATGAATAAGTTAAATGACACAGCAAAACAACTTGAGTTCTCAGCAAAGCCTTAGCACTTGAAGACAAAAGTTAGTAATTAAAATAACCTGATTACCCTAATTCCTCAACCTTTTCACATGTCAAATACCAAATTCTAGTGCAATTTATGTACTCTTTTATTTCGATTTTGGAGACAAAACTACACTGGTCGGATTGGCCAGTTTCAGGGCTTCACAAAAAGTATAAACAAGCGAAAAGGTTGAAGAATTACAGTAGTCATGTTTGTGTGATCATTCAACCCTGGTAATAATTTCTACATGCAAACTGAAATTAAATGCTTAATCTGTTAGCGTTAAACCCACTTGCAAGGTTACACTGTACAATGTATATGTGTGTATATATATATATATACACACATCATTATGTATCTCCAATATGCATACATGCACATATATACACATACACTGTACTATATTTGCCCTAAAAATCTCCTCCTCCAATATGCATTTCAGAGGCAAAATGAATGTCATATTATAATATTATTTCTGGTGCTGAAATGTACAATTCATACAAATCTCAAATAATACATGACTCACATCACTTGAATTCTCAAAATTTGAGAAATGAGTAACTTACATGTACAGGTATGGAATGCAACATTTCAGGACAAATACCTCGTCAGTGATCCGTGCAAAACGTTAGCAACTGATACTAGGGAAGCTTTCCAACCTCACAAAGCAATTATTTCCGGCCAATTTAGCTGTGTAGTCTAATCTTCCTTCTTGTCTTTAGCGGTCATGATTTGTGAACAAACTTGTAACACAGTACTCCTGTATTTTTACTCAAAGTATGAATGCACTATGCCCTGGTTTTCTGTCATGAACTTAGTTTTGCTGTTATATGACAAAATGGAATCCTTTGGAAGTCTCCTTGTGGCTTGGACTTCTTGTGGCAGGGTGGGTCAATGTTTCAATGTTGCCAAAGTGCTGCCGCCACTGTAACTTATACATCATGTCAAAGATACCAGACAAGAAACCCCACCCAGGTACATCAGATGTGTATTTATACTGATGTTAGGCTGACCAGCCCTGTTTCCTTGATCTAACCTCTGAGTGCTGAGTGCCAAGCCAGGCAGCAACAATTTACCATTTTCAAAGCCTTGACCCAAGTAGAGATTGATCCCAGATCTCCTGATCCTCCTTTACTGTAAAAGAATAATAGCCGATCCAGCTTGTGTCATCATATTACTTAGGGCAAAGACACGTCACTGGATAGCCTAATGAATCAGATGTTGTATGTTATCGATATAACGTCTAACAGAGGTCCATTTTCAAAACGAGGGTTATTTTCCTATCTGTATTTAATTGCTGCCCAGCCTTTCAAATCTGTATGTTCCTCAGTTAGCCGAGGGGATCAGTTTTAAAACCCTTGTGTTAGGTCCATATCAGCTGTTTTAGACCACTGCTTCAGTCAAAAATTCCCGCAGTCAGCTATCAAGAGAATCAGGTTATCTCTGTGATGTGGAGTTTTTTGGATGCAGGATTCACACCGTTACATAGGGTAGCTCAAAAGCCGAAAACTCCCACAGGGCACGGTATTTACGTTCGGCCAACACGTCTAGCGATCGGCAAGTAGTTAATAATGGGGTCACTGTCTAAAACAAGCGATGCAAGCTTAACAGAAGGGTTTCAGATCTCCTGCATTGTGCGATCCCCTCAGCTATTCCTTCAAAATATATTCGTTGGGCATGACAAGCCCAACCCTTCAAAACAGGGCCTACTCAAAAATCCTTCTCGATATTTTGATAAAAAAAATTTTCATTTATTTTTTTTTTCCTCCATGTTAATTTCTATGGAAGTTACTTATGAGCTTCCAAAAGTGCATGTTCACATGCTAAGCTATGGGTGAATAACAGTACATTCCTAGACTATGCCAGAATTTTAAATCGGGGAGTCTCACTCGCCCTTCTCCATCTACGTGCCCTATATGTACATGTCCCTGACTCGTGGCAATTTTTTCAGAACGATTGTCTCCAAGACACCAAAACACCCCCCTGAACCTATGATGTACCGTTCAGGTACAATGTACCCTGCATACAGTAGTTAGATGTAGACAATTCTAGATAAAACTTAACCGCAATTCTTCATGCTTTCCACACATTTGCAAGGTGTGCTTTCAAGCATATTCTGAAGACATTATTCTGTGTCCACTGAAAAAATTATACTTTTTGTCAAGCCCTGAAACTGGCCAATCCACCCAATGTAGTTTTGTCTCTAAAATCGAATTAGAAATGTGCATAAATTGCATTGAAAGTTGCTCTTTCATATGTGAAAGGGTTAAGGAATTAGGGCACTGTCATATACTTTAAATACCTGTAATTAATCCTCAAGAATTCCATCGACTATACACATACAGTCAACTCAGAAAATTCTGAAGATAAAATTTTTTCACATTGTTCAGGAAAGCGTGCAACTTCACAGAGAAATAAACTAACCTGCGCAGGTCAGACAACATTCCTCCGCTAAATAAAAGAAAGTGTATAGAAGCTTTATTTTCAGCGCTTGATTCTGCGGACAGCTTGAAACAATCAAGAGCCATTTTTAAACTATTAGCGCAGTACATTTAGCAGTATATTGAAACATACAAATTAGATCTTTAGACTGAACAGTTACAGTAATAGAACCTATCACAACAACACATACAGGTACATGTAGCTGGGACTTCTGAGGTCTACATATGTCTCAGAAAACTTATTTCATGTACATGTACAAGCATAATCCATGAGATTCTTAAGAATTCCTGGAATTGACACTTACATGTATGATAAAAATTATCATACACATCAGTTACAGTGACATGGCAGTTCAACGACGTTATGTTGGAGGTTTGTGAAAAGCGGAAATGTAAAAGGGCGTGTCCGATTAGTCCTTTAGGAGGCCATTTTGTTTGAGTAGTGTGTTCAGGTTTCAATTTCCCTAACTCTCCCAGTGTAAAGATCTGAAAACAGGCATGGCAATGCAAATTCCAAAATGGATGTGCCACTACAGTAGCCTGTATGTCACCGAGAGTCCACGTCTGACAAAATTAACATGGGAGAGATACAGAAAATACATGACGCGGAAAAGAAAGTTCTGCAAATCGTACACGAACCTGCTTTCAGAGCCTGGCTATTAAAATCTATGCCATGTCTCCATACCTCTACTTCATGTACATCTAGCTGGAACTATATCTTGAAGCGGTCAAAACACTTACTTACCGACATACAGTATGTACCAGTAGGTGGCTCAACTCCGTGTCAAGCTAAATGGTACTCCTTCAAAAGGTTTACAATTAGACACACGTACTACACACAAAAAGCGTAAATCATCAATGGCAGACATAAAGCGCCCAACTCAGCGACTATGACATAAACTGTGTCATGTGGCTCACCCTCTCTCGATGTGACCTTGTTTAGTTACAGCACAGGCCAGGTCTTTCTGGCTGCAATGCACCAGTCAGATCAGTTCAAATTTTACAATATATGTAACCTACATATAGTCTGTACATACAAAAAAAAGGCCCTAAATAGCTCCCAGTATTGGAGCCCTTGAGTTACACGAGGCCAGGTATGCTGGGGTATTAATGTGTATACTGTGAGAATACTGACACCAACTACAGCTCAGGTCTTCATCACTTGTATACAGGTGCTTATACACGATCAAATAAATATAAACATGCCAAAGTTAAAATGGTCTCATAACATGTACATGTACACACCCAATGTACTGTAAATCTTCAACCTTTTCAACCAAAACTGAAAAGCGCTTTTTTCAGTGGAATTTATACATACACTAATTATGAAAATTTCGTTACACCACAGGATGGTTAGTTTGTGTGACTAAAGGTGCCAGTTTCATAAAATGTGCAAATTAATTTTCTACACCCCATCGTTCTGTCAGAATGTTTTAAAATATTGGTTGCACAGGTGGTTGAGAAGGTTGAAGAATTACGGTACACATTAACATCTCGCTAAAACAATAAAGCTGAGTGCATGTGGAGACTATTATTACTGTTAGTTATCTAAAACTTCACCTAAAAAGAGTGCACTATTACAGATAAATGTCATAAAATGTTACATTTGATTTATATATTCATTTGATTGGTGTTTTAATCCGTACTCAAGAATATTTCATTTATACATGGACTAATTTCACCATAATGCTCACTTATACAGCCAGCAGTATAGTGGGAGGAAACTGAGCAGAGCCAGGGGGAAACCAATGATCATAAGTAGGTTACTGGCAGACATTTCCATCTACGACCAGAGAGGAAGCCAGCATGAGGTGGACTTGAACTCACAGCGACCGTATTGGTTCTTCTACACTTCTGTGCCATCACGCTGAAATAGAACGCTCACCAACTAAGCCACTGAGGCCCCTTTTATATTTGATGTCGAAACTTAAATTATTCCTGATGAATATCACCCTACCTTCCAAACAAACCTTAAAAACACTGAGCAATAGAACACCGAAAATCAGGAATAATGAGTAATTCAGTCATGGACTAAATTTTAGGTCATGTAGGGTATTTCTATGTACAGTAGTCACATTTACAGAATGAGTGAACAAATGAGAGATTAGGTTTTTACACCACATTGGCGGTGCATGTATTTCAGCTACTTCGTGGCAAGAACATGTTAGAACCAGGTACATGTAACTATTGTCTTTCCGCATAAGAACGGTAACAACCAAAGTCAGAACTACATGTATCAGGAAACAGATGGATATGAAACCAACTAAAATAAACAAAGAAAAAAAAAAAAAAAAAGACAGATAAAAACAAAATTCCAAAATCTCACAAAATATAGTTCTTGTACATCAATAAACCTTTAAAATACCATAACATAAATGCCCCTTTGAAATATTTAAGTACAGCAATGCTGAGTCGTGAGACGCAGAGGACATTTGCATCAAGGAAAATTAGGCATTAAATGTGGATCTACATGTATTCTTTTCACCAGGCCGACAAATCTGCATGTTAAGAACATGTTGTGTCACGATGGCCTAAACGGCTCAGCTCCTATAGGCCGCTATTCTTTGTACCCCAGAGATCCCCAAGGGGAGGTTACTGTACATGTACATGTGATGTCATCACTCTTATCTACATGTCCATACATGTTATAATAATAATAATAATAATAAAAATAATAATAATAATAACAATTATCATAATACACTTTATTTCCAGAGGGTAATACATGGTCAATCAACACAACACATGTAGTTGATCTTCCCTGAGGCCCTCTCTCCATTCACACAGACTTTTATCCTGTAGTCGAAAGAAATATAGTCAAGTAACGAAAAAAAAAAAAAAAAAAAAAAAAGCTAAATGTTTCTATATGTATAATGCAGTTTCTATATACAAGTAGTAAAAAAGAGTTTATGTGTGCTGTCTAAGCCCACAATCGTCAGTATTTAAATGTGAAGCACACGATACATGTGTAAAAAACGGAGCACAATTATAAGTGCAACATACATGTACATAGCTGTACAATTGTTGGCATTAAAAGTATATCAAACTGTTTCTCAAAGTGCATTTTCACAGGGCAAAGTTCAGGTGAAATGCAGCTATATATATTTAACTCAGCAAGATGAATGTGCTCTTGCAGTGTAAATATTACCAATGTTCATGTAAGCACATCTGGTGAAAAAAAAAGTTACTGATTTGTGCTATCTTAATTAATACAAGTAACACCCACACACAATCCCATCTTACTTACGTGTAATAGCACAGCAGTTCTCCACAGTGTACAGAGTCAGTTCATATACATGTATGTCTAGTAAAGCGACACTGCAGTTAACTAAATGTAATGTATGAACTTCCTTTTGTCACGCCTATGTTCTGGGGTCCCCTGGTAAGAGTCCTTATTTCTCAGAACTGACCTTAACAACACAGCCACTAGATAACTCAGGTTATGGAAGGTCAAGGTCATATGCAGGCTGGCTTATTTAAAACATAGGGTGCTCCTGATTGCTTGACTGAGAGCCTGTCTCGTGGCACTGGCTTGTCAGTGATTGGCCAGCCAATGAACCAGTCACATGAACCTTTCCTGGTAATTCAGTGAACTCAATGCCCATATACAGAAAGAGTTTCCCGGCAGGATGTCTAGACTACATGTGTAGGTCTACTTCTAAGTCCATGCACCCTACACCAGAGCCAAGCACTCTGAATATCCCTATCTATATATATAAATATGTACTGTATCCTGTTCATGTATCTTTTTGTACACAAAAACGTACAGCTTTAGTCAAAAGACGAAACTCAACAGTCCGAATTCTTGTTGTCTTGCTATCCTCAGCGGCCAGTCATACATGTGCCCAAAATTTGTTGGCCCTAAATTACACATACACGGAAACCTGAATTTGTGGGGGCGGGGGATAACAATCGAAAAGCAGAAGGAAAAAAGAAAAAAGGTTCAACTGACAGCATGACAATGACTTTAAAAGTAAACGTCCATCTGATTCCTTCCAACGTTTACCAATTTGATTTTTCTGGAGAACATAGACAGACTTTGAATAGAGCACTGGTACATGTGTATGCATCTACTCCGGGTATCAGTATTTAAAGACGTCACACTCTCCCATTTCTGAAACCACTCTCTGCTAGCTAAAATGGACCTTCCTTCGGTGCTTCATTAGCTTATTTATATATTTCACTCTTGCCTGAAGCAAAAGACATGAAACAATTTTCCTGTATATGATGGCCATCAGTTTCACAAGTGGAGAAAAAAAGATGTGTGAGCTATAACCAGAAATCCTCTTGCATGTTGCATGCATATTGACGACCTTTCTTACATGTACCTCTGAGGTACATATATACATGTATGTACACGATCATGGCGGAGAACAAGTGGTCTTCTAGGACCTCACATTCTGCTCAATGCCACAAACCACCTACGGACTGTCACCAAGGCCTTAATTAATTAACAACAGTGACATCGCAGAAATCTACAAATTCCCTGTCCAACTGCACCTGACCTACGCCCTCTTACGTGTATCAGCCTAATGACCATTTGCTATAAGGCAGATAAGAGATGTACATGTACTGCACAGTTCCAGAATGGCAGTTACTCTCCAGTTCTAGCAACACACATCTGTCTACTAGAGTCACAGTTTCACTTCAAGCATGTGCATATATATACAAATATATATATATATATATACAGAAACCAAAGTAATATCAGTCATGTGGGCAAGCTTGGTCATTCACAATGTTTTTAAGAGCATAATAACAATTACTGATGATATTACATCAAGCCCAGGTCATCACAAAGGTGACCATGTATTAATATACAATGGAAATAATTCCAAACACATACGAGTGTAGAGGACCATGTGTAATACATTTTACCCACAGCCATTTCCATGTTGTTTACAACTAATGGGGATGTGAGGAATATATAATGGAATCGAATACATTTTACATCATAAAACTTGTTGGGTGACCGCAATTTTCATTGAGGTCATCACTCCGCAGAACTTAACAGATAACACAAGTTACTGCTGAAATTACTAAACTGAAACTTTTGACACTGTCCAATTTTTGTCTGCGTCTCATGGTTTGGTGTCAATTTTGAATTTTAGAAAAAAACATCTGCAAACCCTCCTGTTAAAAACTGCTGAACCAACTGGGTTGAAATGTTATATACAGTACTGTTTTCACACATGAAGGGCTATTCCCAATGTAAAAAGTTTGGAGTTCTGTATGCAAATTATCATCTTAGAAACCATGAATGGAAATACTGCAAAAATAAAACTCTAAACAACTGTCAAAATTGATCGAGCAAAACATTATTTAGGCCGTCTTGACATCAGGGCAATGATTCTGCAAGTGATATTTTCTACAGAGTAGCTTTTACCTTACAATAAAAAAAATTTCAGAAATGGTTAAAATTTCCTCCAGTACCTAAGATAGTGTAAGACTGTATGAAACTAATAACTGCAGTTTACCATGGGAGCAGGAATCAACAATGTATTTTCCTGTCTTTTGTTATCGGCTATAAACAGAAGATTAAAGCTGCACTGTCTCAGGGTGTAGGTCGTATATGATACATCAAGTTCAAACCCAGCATATTCCTTTTTGATCGACAATCAACATCGAACTACCAGAAATGGTATACAAGTAATAGCTTGGGCCCTAGCAACACTATTGGATAACAGCTTTAATTTAATTTTAATGTTCACTTGAATTATACAGAAAACCACATACACAGCCCTTAATTTAGTATACTAGTATACTATATTAATAATATAGTAGATTATTAATGAAAGTATGGTTTTTTAAATCACAAAATTATGAGTTTCACCACTATCTCCTCCTAATTTTGCCTAATTTTGTTACTTTGAACTCCAGTTCAGTTTTGTTACCAAAAACTGTAAAAATACACATACAGGTGTATATGTACACAAGTAAATCTTGTTGGTGCATTTTTACTTTTTTTTTTTTTTTTGTTACCTTTTGCTTGAAGAGAATGGTTTTTCATTCGACATGTCACACATATTTTGAATACTATCTACATGTACATATGATTACTCATGTTGCTCGGAGAAATATGCCCTGTCTTTTTATTATATATAATAACTAATATCTTCACAGAAATGAGAATTACCAAAGTTTTACAATTAGGAGACACACATCTAGATCAGGTACAAATAAGGCGATGCTTTGCAAACTTCACATGTGGGTAACATCATTCCAGTTACAGGGAATCTTCATAACACTAGCTAGATTGAATAGGTTTGAAAATTGGTCAGCAACACCTCAAAAAGTTACATGTAGTTCCTTCATGAACAATGAAGCTTAAAATTAAAGCCCATGGTGTGTTGGCAAACTTGAATTCATATCAAAACCAGGGTGTGTAAGAGCTAAGAGTTAACTAGTCTGGCAATTTCCAACACCATGTGTATTTCAGCATGCAGAGTGTCATTGGTGAGTTAGGACTTACCTTGTTCAATGTTAAAACCAAGGAGCCTCAGGTAGCAAACTTTATATTACAAAAACCTCAATGTTTAAACCAGTCTTCAGTAAGTGCATGTACGTCTGATCAACAATGGCCACACAAGGTATGTGAGGCCAAAGAGTCTACTTCCTGTTTTTATGTAGGGCAGGCTATTGATGGGATCTGTTCGCTATACATCGCCATCAATATCCATGCTCTGTGTCACAGTGTGAACTGCCAGACACAACCTTCAACCTTCTCAGAAGATGACATTATAATTTATGGACTCGAGACAAACTGGAAGACCCTAACAAGACAATCTGTCATCAGCTGCGTTCATGATTAAAATGAATGGCAATGAAGTCACAAACTTGAAAACATTAGAGGGGAGCTACATTCAGCCACATGTGTAAATGCATCTTAGGGTGGCTCATATTTACTGATGTGCAGGAGCTGCTGGCCACCCTGTGACCTATGCCTAATTCCATATTAAAAGATCGCACCCAAGATCCTTGGGTTCATGCATGTACATGTACAGGTAATTCAAATCCAACCTACAGTGAGTGAACAGGTAAATAAACCAAGAATGAGATGCTTTGCTTAAATCAGCCACGTCATACATACATGTACAGTGCGCAACCAAAGTTTCTGCTGTACCATTGACATCCAACTGGGAAATATGCATGATAACTACAACATGCAGGTCACAGACTGACCTTGCTACACCACTATTCATGCACGACAGTAATACTTGTTTAAAAACCCATGTCAAACTTCTGGTATATTTTCTATTGTTTTAATAAGGTTTACAAAACTTGATCTCTTTGTTTCTGGTCATAACATTTTGGAAAACTATAGCACAATGTTTATATTTGATTATCCTTATTCGGCCAGATTTTCTGACAATGCGTTCTCATGCAGGTCTAAAACCATGTGCAGGAAGCACGTAATCAAGTGTGAACTGCTTTATCAACACTTCTGTCATGCACCTGATCTAAATGTAGATTATCCCACTTTATTATTTTACACACAATAATATGTTAAAATGAATGAACGAAAACTGAAATTGTGATCAGAAGTTCATAAAGTTAACAAAGCACAAATGTGCTTGTGTGTATGTACCCTGTTACAGACATGTATATAATTAACTGTGTATTATTGAAGTGATAGACAGCACATGACTGAGGCACTGTTCGTTGAAAAGGTTACAAAATTCTCTCTTGAATGCCAAAACCTTTTTGAATTTGCATGAATTCATTGCTGAATTATCTTCGTTTATAGAGTGAAGTATTTAGCTGCGGACTGGGGATTTAAAGGCGCCCATCCTTTTAAGCTTGTGATGGACTGACCAATCAGAGAGCTAGGAGATATCAGCTTTCTACAAGCTGTGACGTAAATGCCCTGAGTTAATTGTCAATGTAACATGTAATAACATAGGGACTGCACGCTGTTTTAATATAGCTCACGCAGCAGGAAAAATGGTATGAGATGTGGACAAGTCTGTCAGTGAATCCTCATTACTGTCTTGAAAAATGAAGTCACACACGAAGTGTCAAACATAACGATTCCTGTGGCTAATTCGTCCTATGGCTTCTATGCTGGCACTGAATAAAACACAAATTATTACCTGAATTGTTGTTAAATGACAGATTTTCATCATCTTTTAGCCAGGTTCACAGGGTGCCGCCATATTGAAACTAAATCTCATGAAATCTCTCGATCATGTGACCTACAAGCACCTGCCTGACCAAGTCCGAAGGTTAATTTTATGCATGGAGATTGCCGGCTATTGCCATAAAAGGCTTGACGCGTCATGGCACTTGCCAGACACTCAATTTTGCGGCAAATTCAAGGAGCAGATGATCATCATCATCTTGGATCCTCTCTGAACTGACAGCAGCAGATCAGACCCACTGTCACCAGAAAAAAATCTCAGGTAAGTTTCTGATCAGCTTTGACAGCAATCAATAGCAAGAAAAAATATGTCTTTGATATGGAGAAAACAAATATCTGTTTTAAAAGTGGAAAACAGACTATCCTGCTTGAAAATTAAAGGAAAACCAGAAATCTAGCGAGTTCACGAGCTTATTTATCAGTTTATGAACTCTAAGATCACAATCAATCTGCTGCGTGGGCTTAGTGGTAGCACCACATTTCATATTGTATTTTAATTATGACAAGTATATGCGTGGCTAACACTGCAAAGTATTTCCAGACCACTGTGATGTGGCGGGAGTAAGTTTCTTGATCATTTCCTGTTATAAACTTACATATATACTTAAGTTTCAATGACAACCCTTGCAGCTTACTACAGTCTCTGGTGACAAGAGTGTTTCGAACTTGGAATAACTAGGTCACAGATCACACAGAATGGCTGCATTTCATGCTACCTGATGGAGCATGGTCAAATGTCAATTTCTACTGTCATAGTAGTTGCTATAAAACATACTTCACCGAAATCAACATAATATTGTCCAAAATTTTCAGCAAATTTATCACTGAACATGTGCTGTCTTTTACCTTGATTAAGTCCTCATATCAAAGTTTACCAAATGTATAAATTTCAGCAAGTACCATAATTTTTGTAGACAGCAACATTTTTGTAGAAGGTGAATAAATAATTTTAATTTAATAACCTACATGCAAATGTACCCGTGCAGACATCTGTAAACCATGTTTTCCTGGATTTGCATACATGTAAACTCTTCACGACTAAAAAGAATTTGTTCCATGATAATAAAATTTTTAAAACAAGGGCAATATAGTAAGCTTGTGGATACTGATTTGATAAATTTCGAACGCTTCAAAAGCACTTTAAGCTTCTCTGGCAAGATCATGTACCACAGCCAGCTATATCATAGCTTGTGAAGTTTAACGAGTACAGGACCCATCAACATTCTCTCACTTTTAATAGTGTGACATCAGAAAATAATCCCTCTTGGTTGAGGTGTGATTGGTTGCCTTCTCTCAAGGCACGTATATGTGCAGTAGCATTCCATGGTCTAAAATTCCGACCTTTTTTTTTTCACCCATTTTAAGAAATTATCACCTGAACTTTTCGCTCCAGGCATCACGCCTCAACTTCTCATCAATTGAGCAAGTTTTCGCGAATACCTCACGACCATCACTATCTACTTTGTACACTTTTCTTGACAATGTCATCATCGCAATAAATCCACAGATGTACTTTGAGAGTTCAGCAAAATATCACAGACATAGCATACTCACAGACAACGATTCATTCGGTCTGTTTCATCATCGTTCGTATTGCGACATCGCTGTTTCGCCACCGGGCTGAATGTACCTCAATGGCGAGAGAGGATTATACAGGGGACATAACTCTAGTGATTGTTCACGTTTACACATTACTAATCATTTTTTCCACAGCTTATAGGGACACTTTAGAGGAATTTCAAACGGAATCGGAATGAGTCAACTCAGATATTCTAGTATCAAATAACAAAGGTCTCAGTTATTACTCACACTACTTTATTATTCACAAAAACTTCAATAGGCTATAGGCCTGTTATGCAGTTGGCAATATATTCAACAATAAGTTAGTTGGCATATGGTTTGGAAATCTTCGTGTAAAGCACCAATAAAAAAGAGACATTATGCAATTACAATTCACAGTAGCTAGATTATTCTTAAAACTGAACCTGCATAATATACATCTTGGCCTGTAAACGCACCACTTAAGTCAAAAGACATGGTAAATATGTCCACTTAAACTCAACGTGCTCCGACAGGACTATTGTTTGTAGTAGGCCAACGCGATACTTTGGTAGCATATTAGAAATTCAGTTATCAATATGCCAGATCCCATTTAACTGAGTTAGAAAGACGCCATTTTAGTGGACAGCTATGCATATGTACAAGAAAATCTAGCCTCCTTTCCTCAGAAATCGTTAATGTAAGAATATATGCTTATATATATATATATAATACATGTGGGTCTTCCGGTATTTATCGAAACGGAATTTTGAAATGAGGCAGTGTATGGTTTTAACCGAGAGGAACTGTTTTTTATTAGTCATTTTCAAACCTAAACGTTACATGTACCTTCGACATCCTGAGGGTCTCATGCAGAGTCTCATTAATGTTTTAGCCGTATGGCAACTTGATTGTTTGCTACCAGTTTATGTTATTTTCAAAAAGAAAAAAGCCCCAGGTGCTGCCCTGCCCTGATATGCCTGTAAATGAGCAAGTAGGATAACGAAGGCTTGTCCCACTTGTAACGGTATCCAGTCACCAGAATGAACTTATTTGACTGGTGTTGTAGGCCGTACTCAAGACTATCTCACTTATATGACCGTGCCGAGCATTATGGTGGAATGAAACCAGGCAGATCCCGTAGGAATCCCACAACCATCCGCAGGTTGCTGGTGGACATTCCCACGTACGGCTGGGGTAGAAATCAGCATGAGCTGGACTTGAATTCACAGCGCCCACATTGGTGGGAGGCCTCTGGGTTATTGCGCTGCACTGGCACGCTAACTGACCAGAATTAACTTAATATGCCAGAGCCAAGAATTCCAGTTTTAGCATAATCACAAACTGTAATATACCTCCATGGTTTAACTGAGACTCACAAGCTGACCCAGGGGATGGTTTCACAAAACTTGGAATTTTTGGAAGTGTAACTTATTCACAACTGTTCCGAGAAACAGTGTATGGTGTTGACTGGTACAAATTCTTGGCAATTAAAGTTATGGATTGCAGTTTCCCATCACATGTGGCATACGGACAGACGTACTCCTGATAATGGTTGCCCAGTGGTCCTCAACTGCATAATGTGTCCCGTGGTTGCCATTGACCTCTTCTTGCATGTCAGCAGGGTCATTCAGGGGAGAGACACAACAAACAGAACTTAAGCCGCACATAGTAGGTCGAACCCTTTCACACTGAGCCACCTACACCTTTCCCAACCATTTTCTTTTCCTTTTCTCTTTTTGATTCCTGTATTTATTTACTGGTATTTATTTGATCGATGTTTCATGCCGTACTCAAGAATATTTCACTTATTCATCAGCGGCCACAATTCTAGTGGGAGGAAACTGGGTGGAGCCTGGGGGAAACTCAAGACAATCCGCAGTTAATTTTTTTGATTGGTGTTTTATGTCATACTCAAGAATGTTTCACTTATATGATGGCAACCAACATTATAAAGGAGGAAATCGGGTAGAGCCCACGGGACCATGATCATCCACAGGAAACCGGGTAGAGCCCACGGGGCCATGATCATCCACAGGAAACCGGGTAGAGCCCACGGGGCCATGATCATCCACAGGAAACCGGGTAGAGCCCACGGGACACCGGGTAGAGCCCACGGGACCATGATCATCCACAGGAAACCGGGTAGAGCCCACGGGGCCATGATCATCCACAGGAAACCGGGTAGAGCCCACGGGACCATGATCATCCACAGGAAAACGGGTAGAGCCCACAGGACCATGATCATCCACAGGTTGCTGGCGGACCTTCCCATGTATAGCGTTGATCGCACTGGACAGAGGCACCTGGGTCATCACACTGCAGTAGCGTGCTAGTCCCCTCAGCCACAGAGGCCCCACCCATCCACAGATTTGGATTCCTGTATTAAAACGTACTTAAGTTCTGCAATCCAGTCTACCAATGGTAGAAACCAGGCAAAGTCCAGATGAAATCAGTAAACCAAGCCTGATGTCATAAAAACTTTCTACAGCAGGGCCCAGTTTCATGACACTTTTTAATTAATTTTTTTCCTCTTTTTTTTTTTTAGAAACACTCCATGTCGGACATAGGCAAAAAAATACGGATTTCAGCAATTCACTGAACTTATGAAGTTTCGTGACACCGAAGGCAGGAGAGGCGTTCAAACACAAGCTGTAATGGCTGAAAGGCTTTCTTGATTGTCTGGAGGTTAGAGCGTCCACACTGACATTATTGAGATTATTGAGATCCAGGGTTGGGTCGTATCAAGGCCTTTAAAATTGGTACCTGCTGCCATGCTTGGCACTCAGCATTGGGAGGTTAGAGCAAGGATACACGACCCATCGCCCTGTCAGTATAATGTGATTGTGTGGGGTGTCACATCCCGTGTGTTCAGCATTTTGGTAGCATGGATGATGATTTCGCCCTGCGACCAGGAGACAGAGTATACTGTATACATGATGGCTGAGGGCTCGTCATCAGGGCTGTAAAATTGTTAAGTAGGAAATAGGACCCAAGCATGCGGTGGGATGAGTTACACTTTCAGGTAGGGTAAAGCAACCGTTAAGCTCTAAAAAGACAGGTGACTGACAGCTTTGAGTGAGGTGATGTTACTGCTTGATTTATTAATGTATTTGATGAGTATTTTAAGCCATGTTCAGTAATCTTGCTCTTACCTCTGAAAGGTTAGAGCGCCAAGTTAGGCAGTAACAAGTACAATCTGATTGTATGACCATACCCAGGATTGATCCCAGGTCTCCAGACCTTGAACTTTAACTATCAGCAGGTGAGCTTTAGGTGATAACAATAACCTGTCTTTCAGGCCAGCTCACAATAAGGAAGCCACAGAACCATGGATGTATATATCGGACTCTGGGGCCTCAGTGGGGTAGGAGATGTGGGAAGCCAGGGGCTCCTGTAGGTTAAGATTGAACCCACTCCCTTAAGCACTACACACCCTAATTCTTCAACCCTTTCAATCACCTCTGCAGCCAACAGTTAGAAACATTCTGAGAGAATTATGGGGTACAATGAAATAACTTGCACACTTTTATGAAGCTCACATCTTTAATCACACAAATTATTTTAAGAATCATTCTCATAATCATTGTATGTATTAAGTCCACTGCCAAAAGTGCTTGAGTGGTTGAAAAGGTTGAAGATTTCAAGTATTACAATTTACTCACATTCACCTCCTTCAAAAGTATGCAGTTTTCAAGAACACATCCCAAAAAGAATTTTTGACAACTTTCTCAGACATTTGTCAGAAGGGAAGAATTTAATGAGCATACATGAACAACAAATGACAGAGATAACTGTAACTACAAGATAATGAATGACATGATTTATCAAAATGATATATACACTTTCACAGAATTTACCATCTTAAATCCACACATATACTCAGATCTGTAATGCATGTCCCTTTTTCCTCAATGAAGGTTGTAGCGGCCACTCAACAAAGGGAGATAATCACTTCTGCCTTAATGGTCTAAATTTTAACACGGTTCACTTTCATGAAGGACTCATAAGATTGTGTACAGGTAGCTACCATAGCGACCAACGAAGTCAGGGCACAACCATTGTAGTTATGTGCTTTGAAGGCCAGAGAGATTTCCTTGCACAGGGCCCTTGCCATACGGTTTAGCTGTCACTTGGTCAGGTGAAACAAAAAGTTAGTTTTCGACTTGTTTTCAGCACTTTCAAGAGAGGAAACACAGGGAGAGAAACTAAAAAAAAAAAAAAAAAAAAGGAAAGGGAAAAAAATGACATTGGGCCATCTTTAGAAAACTGTCTGTTGGGCATAAACCCGACCCCATGCCAAAAAAACAGGGTCAGTCGGTACCAAATTCTTTTTTTTTTTCTTTCTGGCTCTTGAAAAAGATAGGGATTTTAGAGAAATTAACATGGAGAGAAAAATCAAAAAAAATCTTTTTGGTCAAAATACCAACAAAAACGTTTTACACAGCTTCATATGTAACATCCTACATCATTAAGATATAAGCAGTTCAGCAAGGTACATGTATCGTTTGTAGACCATCTTTATGTACGAAATGTTCTCCTCATCAACAGATCCTATTCAGACAGGTCTACCAGTTGGCATCCTTCACAAAACAAAGTCTTGTTAAGAGGCTTTGTAGATGCAGTCCCTGGAAGGTCTTCAGTGATAATGAATCCCAATTTTTAACCAGACTGTGCAATCAAGGCATATAATATACACTTTTCCTCTCTTTTTCTAGAATTATCAGGTATCTGGCAAGACACAGCGATGTCAACGGCCAAACACTGTCATGATGACTGCTGAATGTCATTAGGAGTCCTGTTTTCGTTTTCACCAGCTGTAGACTGTCTGGTTATTGTAGTTTGCGTAAATCCGCACCCAAGCTTCGTATCAAACCATGGCTGGTCGGTTAGATCACATGAGCATAGCATAAACAAATGGGTAACATCACTTAAGGGGAGGTTATAAGGCATGGACTCAGCCAGACTTGGCAGTCAGGTAGTGGCTAGGAAGTCTGGATATAGTCTCAACAGCTGTGTTGTACAAATCCATATCTGTGGAGAAAACAAAAGAGAGAAAACCTGTCAGTTGGCAATTACTAAATCAAGTATCAGACAACACAGCCACACAAGATCGATTCATAAAATGCAGTCACCATTCTAAAACTGACAACACCTGATATCCCATCCTACAGCATGAATTGTCTGCATAATGTTATACAACACGATCACTTAACACTCTAACTGTTACACCATCAGGCTAGGAATGTATGTGTATGTATGTATGTATGTATGCTTTGGTTTAACGGCATACTCAAAAATTTTTCAGTTATATGACTACTATGAGGAGTCCTTAGCAGCTATATATCTGTTGTCTTCTTGTAATGAGTCCATGTGGCCAAAGTGCTGCCACCACTAGAACATAATGCCGTAAACAACAGGCAGGACACCCCACCCACTCACATTACACTGGGCCGATCAGTCCTGTTTCCTTACTCCAACCCCTAAATGCTGAGCGCCACGTCAGGCAGCAACAAGTACCAATTTTGAAGTCTTTTGTATGACTCGACCCGAGTTCAATTGCGGACCTCCCAACCCAGCGGTCAGAATAGGAAATATACAAATCAACACAATGGGCGAGTCATGAGGGTTACTAGCCCTACACGTTACCGCACTCTAAAGTCCGTGTAATAAATTCCCTCTCCCCATAGATTACCCTTCTTCGCCTCTTTCTGACATCCTGTTAAACCTGTAAACCGCATGAATGAGATCATTCTCTTGACAACCGCAGAAGTTGATCAAAGTGAGATAACCTAGTGAATGGTATCGGCTGAAGCACACAGAAATGTTCATGTCCAGCACGTTTTCCTGTCCAATGTCCAAATTAAAACATGATACAACCTGCTACTTCTTCACTCAGCTAGCAGATATGCTACAAGGTATGGTGGGAGGGAAATTGGGTTACCTATTCACTTGTTTCTTGCTAAACGCCCCGACAAAGTGAATTTTTCACTTGAATGACAGTTGTTACTGTTGTAGGAGGAGGTGGCCGGAGTGTTGGAATAAACCAACGACCTATACAGGGTTCCTGTTCTTTTGTCCTAGTCAAATTGCACAACTTTCCATGATCATTTACGGACAAATTGCATGACTTTATCAGGTATATCAACAGTGTATCAGACTGTAGTTTAACGTCAACTTCAAGAATTTTGCACTGACATAATCACAAGAGGCAGGAAACGCCAATCAAATAAATGATGACGATGCACTTTAAGGGTGAAGGAGACTGGAATGCCCTGGGTAAACCACTGACCTTCGGGCAAGTTATTGTTGCAAATTCTACAACAGTATCAAAGTTTTTTACTACCATGTAAATTGTAATAAAGTCCTTGGAACCTTTCAGATTCAGCCAGCATGGCAACTTTGAAAAAAACTTCTTTAGGACAGAATCATCTAGACTCTCTAGAAGTATTTCAGTGTTGTGAAACTGAAACAGAGGGAATGCCAGAACATTCTCTGTGCCGATACCAAAACATACCACTTATGTTCCATCTTTGGCATGCAACAGTGGACCACTATATCATCAAGACATTATACATTGTGAAAGTCATTTTAAAAACAAGAGAACGGAAATATTTATTGAAAAGAAAACCTAACCAAAGCTGAACAACAATATTTCTCCACAATTAGAAGCAACCATCGGAGTACAACATAACACAGTTTATATCGTGATCAAATGATATGCTCTGCTCAAAATATTCATCTGTGTAGTCTTTTGCACAGTGCATCACTGCTGGGGCTGCACCATTAACACAGTTTATAACAATGTAGAATAACCTAAAATAGCGATTAGGACTAAGTAACATTGTGTTAAATTCTTGAAGATACTTAAAAAAAGGTCTCAACACATAGCCAGCATAAATGGAGTAATGATCCTGAGGATGGAAATGACTTCACGTCTTGCTCCTCGTCCATTAACGTCTTTATCTCTGACAATAACTCATTACCCTCTTCTTTATCTCTTGCTTCTCTCCTCTTTCTGTTGCACGTATAAATGAAGTCAAGTTCTCTCTGCTTTCCCTGCCAAGTCATCAAGTGATTTCATCAGCAAAACTGCCTCAGCCTCCAGGCATTTTTTCTTCTTTACTTTGTCGACTTTGTCTGACAGAGCACGCCTCTTCTGAGATTCATCCTTTTTCTGCTTTTCTTCTTCCAGATACGTATGGTATTTGTGACCAGCACTGCTTTCCGAGACCAACAGTTTCTGGCTCATGGTAACATGCTCTAAACCTCCCTGATAGGTCACAAAGTCTGACACAAGGCGTAGGGCTCTGAATGTGTCTTCTTTAAGATTTTCTCCCAGCATTTGCTTATTCACAGAGAAGCCTTTCTCAACAGTGGCTTGTTCGCGAGACAGGTGCCATTACATTTTAACAGTCTCTCATAACTTCTGGCACTAATGATTTCTTCCAAGACGATCACACAACAGTCTGTCGAGTCTGCCACTGCACATGTAAAAGTCCTCAAAGGCCTCTCAGCAATCTGTTTCCAAGTTATCAAGGAAGTGATAAGTTTTATCTCATCACACCCTCATTCCATCACGTCTGGCACCTACAAGTTTCTTTAACACAGTGATGAACAGTAGCTTACACCCTTGTCTATGACTGACAATCTGATGTGGGTTTACATAACTCAGCTGTCCTGCCAAGCTGTATGTTCAAGGACTTTTCTCCATCAGTTTTGACACAGTTTTCCTCAGGCAACTGAGACAATCTTTGATTGCTTCACTTCCATCAACTCACTTTCTGTTTTAAAACCAGTGTATACGTTAGTGTCCTCAAGATGATTGTCTTTCTTGTTGACATCAACTTCTAAGAGCTTTACTAGTGATGCTTTTAAGACATCTGGCATTAAGAATCTTTTCATTAATTTTCTGACAACCTTTTCATGTTCACTGCACAGAAATGGAAGAAGTGGGGTGTCAGATTGAATGACAGTAAGAAAGGTCTTGTTTGCCCACAGATTGAAAAGAAAGCCATGCTTGCTCGAATTAGTGGGTCTTTCTTTAAAGTGCAGTAAGATTTGTTAGTAGGCTCTTTGTACTTCGATGATGGATCTTGAACTAATTTTACATACTTTTCCATAGCAGACGAGATTTCTTGTGCACGCTGAGTAACTTCCACATTCTACAATCCATCTGTGTTTGCAAAATTTCACGGGAAACTTATATGTATGTGTGATTCCTTAGAAGTCTTCATTACCGGCAGGGGAATGAATACATAACCAGTGGTCAAAATAATTTTCTACATCTACTGAAAGCTTTCTATTCCATGACGTAAAGCACGGCGCATTCTGTGCTGCACACAGGAACAACCATTAATAATATCTGGCACTAAGTCCTCATATCCTTTTATTTCCGCACACAGATCCCGTTGCAACTTCCAGTTAATGCTCGGGCCCTCCATAGAAACTTGCAAGACTTTAGTAAGCTTACTGGCCAACCTCCTGGGTAGTTTCCAACATGGCTTCCTGAAGGTCACCTGCTGTAGAATGACTCAAAAACTGTGAACAACAGTAGCATGTTGAAACTTGATCCTCACTGTCATCCCCAAACCTAACATGGATGTCCGTCTGTCCACTTCGCGTCACTTTGTTGTGAACGTCATCACAGAGCAAAATATACATTTCAGCATCCTTCACCCTATCAGATATCAATGTTTTACACTACGGGGACAATCCCAAAACAAATAATGCATTTACACTTATTTTCACAACATCAGAAATTTGCTGCTGTGTAGATGTCTGGGAATATTCTCCTCAATAAGTCACTAATGTTCGTGGAGCTGTTGAAACTGTCGTGGGATCCAAATGATTTCCGGACTCTCAGTGCTTCGGTACTGCTGCATCTGATGGTGAGGGTGCAGATACTGTGGGGAGTCACATCTACAACACACACAGCATAAGCCAGAATGACACAGCTGCTGACAGCAATACTCTCTGAGTATGCTTCTGGAGTCTTAATCCAGAAAACTGTGGTGTAGCATAACAATAACCACTGAAAAATACCCTTTAACAATGAAGTAAAGATTGTCCAGATTATAGGGAGTGGTTTACATATACTCCTTACAATATTCAACAGCCAGTAAGTAATATGCCTCTAACACACACAGAGATACAAAGTTACATAAAGTACAGGTAGAACAGAAACATATTCATTGCATCTCAGTTTACCGTCTTAAGATTTTTTACTAACTGCAACACTAAAAAATACTGAGCGGTTGAGAGATCAGATATCACCACAGCCCTTCAATAAAAGCTCAAATCAGTAGTTACATGGTCAAAACTAAACTACTTTAGTTCAAATAAAAATAGGCATTTATTTTAGTTTGCCTACTGTACTGTGGTAATAATAATAATAATAAATAAATTAAAAACCCCTTTCCACATGATTTAAACAAAAAAAACTCATTCCAGAAACAATCAACTGTGCGTGGCAAGTCAGGACCAAGTTAAAAATTCCCAACAACGTTGTGCCTGCTTCCATCGTTTAGACATAATTGCACACGTAAGAGTCAACTGCACTTTCCACAGGAAACCATAATATGAAGTTATAAATTAAATGCAGAGCGTACAATAAAAGCCTTTATGTACAAACCTGATCGCTTTGGTAGATTCTGAAGGCTGACTATCTCCCGTCGATGTCCCAGGAGCTTGTACACGTTCCGGGAATAGTGGAAAAAAAAACTACTCATACTCCTGGTCCGGATTTTCTGTTTCTTACTGTTCGTGTGGCTTTTGATGGCCGCCTTGCCCGTGTTGCTGATGTCAAACGTGTTTCTGCAAAGTTTACAGTTTGCCTCGGGCTTATTTGTCCTCTCAATCGACTTGCCATATACAGAGCTGCTTGCCAGCCACCTAGGCTGAGAAGAGAATTTCCCAGGTTTGCTGGAGGGTGGCCTGGTAACCGCTTGCACAGTTGAAAGACGTGTGAACAATATGGCACATTTGTAGTATCCCGAGTGAATCCAGATAAAGCCATAGCAGGAGGACAATCACTCGAAACTGACTCGGGGCCATCTATTACGATAATGAGGCTGCCATAAACAGCATTCGGGTCCCTCTCGCCAGCCAAGTATGTAGTGTGCTACCAGGAATTCCGGAACAGTTTCAACATGAGTTGGAAACCAGAGATCGCTACAAAAGTTATCTCCCATATCTAATTTCTCTGAAACAAATCCATGACTCTGTACAACATTCCATGACTTTTCCAGGCCTGAAGACAGATTTAAAATTCCATGGCTTTTCCAGGACTAAGGATAGATTTAAAATTCCATGACTTTTCCAGGATTTTCAATGACAGTGGGTAACCTACCTTTAGACACGTTTCCACACATGCAACATACAGATATGCACACCACACTGTTGGAAGACAAGTTGGTTTTGAAAAAAGTCTGACAATACCGTCAGTCTCAGCCACACAAGCATGATGCCACTAAGGCCCAACAAAACAATCGAGGGTTTTTTCTAGCCACTTTCATGCTGTGGTAACCACAACATTGGAAAATTAAGTTTCAAACAAATTTTGTATTGAGTTTTTATGTAACAACATTAGTTTTCATTACATCAGTGATGAAAAACTACTAACTATTCCGACTTGTTTGAACTGAGTTTCCGAAAAGAAATTGGTGAAAACAATCCCCTACTACCAAAGGAGAATAAGAGGATATTAAAAATGTTATTGTTCAGAGGATCCACACTAGCTGTGTCACCCCTGGACCCACACAACTTCGCTGTACTCACTGAAGCTCGCCGATGCGTCCTCCGCAAACACCACGTAGTTGCTGCACATGACACCGTTTGGCGAGACCACTTCTCCGTGAACTTCTGTCAATCCAGACACATACTCGTTCAGCTGGCAAGAAGAATTAATAATAATAATAATAATAATAATATCTTTATTTTCAGAGGGTAACAAACTCAGTCAGTATGACAGTATTGATCTTCCCTGAGGCCCTCCATTCACTCACACAATCACTCAGCAGTCAAGCGGGTAAATTATGGTAAAAAAACAACAAATAAATGAATAAGTAAATACACAAAGCAGGAATTAGATTTAACTGAGAAATTATGGGCTTGTGTATACAAAAAAAGGAATTTGACATTGTAAAGAGATACTGGCTTCAGTAATAAAGTCAAGCCCAAAAACTGGCATTTTTCTCACTTTTGAGGCATATGAGGTTATATACAGCTGGAGAAAGGTCTCGAGGGTCACACCACTTTCACCAAAGTGGGGTTCTCAAAAATGTCACACACCTATTTTGCAGGCTGGCATCAACCAGCTTAATAGGAACATACAACCAGCTTAACAGGAACATGCAACCAGCTCATAACCAGCCAGAAGAAAGCCGTTGGTTTTAGTCATTATTACACTCCAAGAAAAATAACCCAAAAGCTTTGTGTACTTTGTCTTGATAGAGTACGCCAAGTAGCACACAAAGAAATATAAACCGAACATTCTATATACATGTATCCTTTAACACCCTACCATGGAGATCTGGGGAAAAACATGTGATACAACACTGAGCATTGAGACGTTAGAGCAAAGAAACAGGACTGGTCGGCCCGGTGTCAGTATAATGTGACCGTGTGGCGTGTCATGTCCGGTGTCTTCGGCATGATGTTCCAGTGGCAGCACTTAGCAGTATGGACTAGTGCTATACGTACACACCAGACGGACGCCTCGTCATCATATGACTGAAACACTGTTAAGTACAACGGTAAATCCCAAGCACTCACTCACTCACTCACTTCACTGCCAAAGGCAAACCATATCCTATGCCACACAGGTCAGCACAAGCGATGAATTAAGGGGTGGACAGGCTGATTCAGCAGAACAAAACTCACTGGTTCTCTCATGGTCACCTGGATGTCCATGTTATCACTGGTCGTCAATGTGAAAGACATGCCATTTGTATCCACCTACAAATACACAACATAACAGGTGTGAGATGTGAGTGACCACCACTTGCAATTGATCGACAGAATTTCCTGAATGTAGTTGCCAGTGGACAAGTAAGAAATGTTAGTTACTTCCTTATTACAACTGGTCCTACTGCAGTGCTCCAGATAAGGGGCGTATCAGCAAAATTTACGCCTTTAAAAATTCCCAATACGCATTCAAGTTACAAAATAGGCATACCAAATACGCCAACAAAAATTAAGATATGCATTAGTTTCTAAAAGTATCCGTACCAAGGTATGTCATTTCGCATTGATAGGCAGTTGCCAGTAGAATATGGGAGATAAAGGTGTAAATGCTGTGCAAAGAGAGACTTCTTTCAACATTGTGACACTTGCTAGCGATTAGCGCGTAATGCCATCATGGTTGACACACGCAAACTAATGTCTTTTTTTCTAAACCCAAACATGTTAGCTCAAGAAGTATAGTTATTTTGCTAATAGGGATATTTTTGGATGATATTGTTGCTCAGTCTAAAGATTTAAGTCATCAACAACATAAAATGTGCTGACAGACACGACACCAGTGGCAGAAGAGTCATCTATGATTTGTGACTCCCGATGGACTTGACAGCGATGATTTGGCCTTCTGGTCAGATAACTGGTTTTAAATAGCCCCAGGCTCTTACCTCTCAGCTCACCCGCAAACACAACATCTAACACATTTTCCAGTGGGAAACGGCAAGCCAGCACCAAACTTGCGATACAGACAAGTATTTTATAACAAACTGGCCATGATGTGCTACTTTCGGCTTAAACGCACATGTGCCGTCACGGGAACGAGATCTCTCCAACACCCATAAATGTGGTTGACGCAAAATGGCCGCCTCTCAAGCGATAACTGTTTCATGAACATGGACTGGTGTGCCCTAGAAGTGTGCCAGCCTTAACTGAAGGAATGGTCTAAAACAGCCAATATGGATCTAGCACAAGCATTTAAAAACCGCTGCAAACCGCAATCCCCTTGGCAGATCATTGCTGATTGAGGAACATACAGGTTTTAAGGGGTAGGCAGTGACTAATTAGGGGTAGGAAAATAGCCCTCATTTTTCAAATGGACCTCTGTTTGACGTCGTATCGATAGTACACAATGTCTAATTAATTTGGCTAATCGGATCAATATGCCATAACCCAGGAGTAGTTAGGAATTTAATTGTGAAAACTCTGTACTGAGGCTTAGTGTTGTTGTTGTTGTACGACGTTGCAAAAGATAGTTGTGTTATGGGTGATGATACCTATATTTTTACAGTGTTATGAAATATAATTTGGAAGGGATGTTGAAAGTGTTTACCTGGCTGAAAGTTGTTACGTAATCAGCCATTACAAAGGAAAAGATCACGTGGTTGGAAATTCACCTGTCCAGAGAATGATTGAGCCCCTGGCATCAGTTGCAGGTGGCAGTGGGCCAGGTAGGTTGGATATGTTAGTTATGGATAGCCCTAGCTAAGTAATCACATGGCTCTTCCACTACGCTACAACGCCATGAGAGGATCCCATTGAACACTAATAGCGCAAACTCAGCCAACTACCGCCCGGCTTTCACCCGACCAGTTTGGCCGCAACCACAATCCTGATCTAAGACTTACATTCTTTGCCAATCCAAGCAAACAGACAGAATTTCCTTGGAGCTGCGACAATATACTGCCGTTCACACGCTGCTTTGGGCCTGATTCTATTCCGTTCATTTTGCTTGCATTCACAAGTCTGCCTCGCAAAGTTTCCTAGGTTTGGCGCAATTTTTCTCCAGTGTAATTAGTGCGCATGTCAGAAAACATATTTCCTTAACCGGCGGAAGCGCAAATCGTATGACTTCCGGTTTCATTTTTCGTACTGACGTTTGCGACTGATGAAAGTTCACCAAATTTGTAGCAACTCCGCAGTTATATGTGATTGATAGCAGTGCTGAATGTAGATCTACAGAGTGTGAGTACTGTTTACTAGTTCAATTAAATGAATTTCTGATATTTACCTGCCTCGTCGTTACTCGACTATTCAACTACTGTGTGACCAGTCCGTGTACGCCAACTGGTAGTTAATAAGTTGATACATATTTGGATACGTCATATAAATCTTTCATAGCTGTTTACCCTCTGGTCAGAGACCCCACCGTTCGCCAATGTGGTGACTAACGGATTTCTTCTCTTTAGCTGGTCAAATCCACGTGACAAAAACAGCAACTAAGACTTTACCAATCTTACTTGCCTACACCATTCAGGTGACTGTAGTGGATATAAGCCTTCAATGTCTCTCCACGGGTTAAGATGCATCTAATCATATTCACGCATAAAAAAGTTTATCAGTTATTTGCCATAAGGTGGTGGTTTTCTATACTTGCCCACTGACTGCCACTATAGAATTACAAGTTTTAAGTGAGGTGTGAAAAGCCTGCAATCATTCTAATTTCAGACAGTGGACAGGTGTATCTCTGAGCCAGCTTTGTTCTTCAGGATTGTCTTTATATTTTCCACACCAGTAGCCAGAAATTAGTGGATTAGAGGTTGTGTATTTTCCAAGTAAACCATTCCATTTTCCCCCCATTTGCTGAACAGATTGTTGAATGTCAACAAGATGGCCTTCTTTTCCTCTGTGTTCTCGAGGCTGACTGACCCTGGTGGGGAGAACACTGCGAGGGACACAGGTGGATCAGACAACCAAAACCTGACCTGCAGAGACGAGGTCGATGATTTTCTGCTCATCTCACAAAGTGAGGAGAACTCTCAAGGAAGGAATTCTGGGCAAATGTTACCACCAACCTACCAAGAGGTTGGCTTTCCACTTTTCATTCTTGCAGGGTAGTTGTGTTGTCATTAACAGTCTGCTGTTGCTTGCAGATTGTTTTTGCAAATAACACTATATGACCGAAAATTTCGCCCATTTGTTGCTCTTTTTATTGATTCAGAGAGCTCTGGCTCTCTTGATTGTGGAAAGGTGATATGAGGTTTCTTTGGAAGGTAGGGTGATATGCTAGTTGGAAAGTGTAAATTTCAGCTCCAAAAGTAGTATTTTAAGATATTTTTTTTCTCTAAAAATGCACTTTTTGATAAAACTTTTGTCATTTATTGTGTACGGAGAATAAATATTTGCGCCATGGTTTGAGTAGTTTACTTTACAGAAGCTACATAATCAGCAAAAATTCCAAGCGTAATGCTTTTGTAGTTATAAATTGTGTTTTCTCCAAGCGTACATGTGAAATACAAATATGAAATTCTGATAAGGGGTTCATGTATATTGTAGTAACTTCAATTTCCACATAACATTTTCAAACTTTTTGGTTTGGTTTTTGGTTTATTTTTATTTGATTCATGGATGTTTTATGCAGTACAGGTCTAGGACGCTAGTCCATTCATGTATGAGAGAAGTTAGCATAGAAGAATTGTAGTGCAACGTAGAAAAATCCACATTCTCTTCAGTTTGCATTCCTGGTGCCTGTCAAACCTCCTGCTGTGTAGCGAAGCCAAAGCTGGAAAAACCAGAGAAAACTCACATGGAGTCAATGTTATTCAAATACTTCAGATGCATATAGCTATTTCTTCTTTGCATCACCCATCGTGTGTTACACACTTTGCTTTTAGGTGATTTTTCATCAATTTCATCTTCTGATTTTAAAATATATCGCTCATTTCAAAATGCGGTTTCGCTTCTTGAAGTACCAAAACAAACTCACATGAAAGTCAAGACACGAATGTTAAAAGTTTGGTGTTGCGGTCACTCTGGCTCAGGATATTATTACTGCGTCTTAAGTCAAGAGATTTCTTTCATCCACAATTCCTTCATCCCTCTTGTATGTGAAAAATTCTTTACCACAAAGTTTAACACCATGCAACCAATCAATCAATCAATCAGTCCTTTAGATCAGGAAGCCAGAATTTGTTTGTCTGAGCCTTGAGGAACAAGCTGTATGTTATGTATTTGACAGGTAACACAAGCAGATACTGAGTCAGCAATGAGGCCCAAATCAGTTTCTCTGACAGCAACCAGTTTTGAAGATGCTAAGTCTCCCCTGGACGGGGTACCGTTTGCGTTGTGGTACGGCCACACTGCTGCTATGCAGTCAGCCTCGTTGGCTCAATACAGGGACACTGCGTCTGGACACAGGTGTACTCCAGAGGACATATTAAACAGGTATAACTACACCTTTGAGACAGAGAGGTCTGTGTTGCATGAATTAGGCGATATCTCAGACGATTTTTACCAGACAGCTCCGTATATAGCTGACACAGAGAATTGTGACTCCCCCTTGCAAGACTCCTCTGATGTGACCTCAGGTTTTGGATTCTCGTCACAACCCTCTGCCAGGCAGAGTAGAACTTCTCCAGAAGTAGGCTGCTTAGTAGATTTAAGCTAAGTGCGATAGTGATAAATATACCAGATGTATGTCCAGGTGCCTTGAGATCTTAAAATTCTTTATGTGTACAATTTATTGGCACATATGTAAATTACAAGTATTCTTTTTCTTAGTAGTGTTATACTATTTTTTGCGTACCCTTAAACTGTTTTGTGAATTTGTTCATATTTATGGTGGATTTGTTGTTATTAAAATGAATTGCATTCGTGTTAACCACCAAGGTTTATGTATACATAAGTATTAAGCTATAAGCATTTGTTTGAAGCTTTGTGATACATGTACATGTATGTCTCCACTCCATGGTTTTTAGAATGTATTTTATTTAATCTGCTTGGCATATATGTATGATGTAAAGGTGCGTGCTACCTCAATAAGTGCAGTGTTAAACTCAAGCAGTTTCTACCCAACTGTCCTAGTCCTGTTGATGCCAGGAAATCAGTTCTTCTTTTTATTATATCTATGGCTGAGTGACACCCTCCCTCCATCCCCCAATATAGGCCCGAGATGTAACTGAAATTTAATGTGCTTTACACCTGTAGATTTGATAGCTTTGATGAAAGTGTGTGCCTTCCTACATCAAAGTGTGGGCCTTTAAATGTTTTGTGGGCCTTTCTACATGAAATTGTGGGTCTTCCTACATCAAAGTGTGGGCCTTTAAATGTTTTGTGGGCCTTTCTACATGAAATTGTGGGTCTTCCAATATATTGTGAGACATCCTGCATGAAATTGTGGCCCTTCCAATTTTTTGTGGGTGTCCCAACATGAAATTGTTTGTTTTCCAATTTTTTGTTGGGCTTCATACATGAAATTGTGGGCCATCAGACCGGATAATGCTTGTATATTTTTGTACAAGGTTGTTAAAAAACTGTGGGCTGCTTATTAGGCCCTGTGTTGGTACCAGGGGTGGAGGGTTAAGAGGCTGTACGTTTGCACCCATCTGCGGTCGTACATTCAGTCAGTCAGTCAGTCAGTTCATTAGACAAGTTTTTAGGAATTATATTTTCTGTGTGGTTTAACGTACTGAATTGAAACTTAGTATATGTCTTCACCAAAGTTACATGTAGATATCAAGTTTGAGCATCCTATCGAATATGGGGAAAATTATGGCTGTTTTGGAGTTATAAATTTTTCTGACTTTTTTTCAAAACAGTTTGGCAGATTGAAGATGTTGAGACCTGCACAAGCAAAATTTGAACAAATTATAGCCTTTTTTGAAAATGGCTCATCAAAAATGAAACATGCTACATAACTTTACTATCTACCCCATGCTTTCACCAGTTTCATCCATATTTGATAAGAATTATAACTGTCCTTGCTCTATACATGTATTGGACTTGAGCAGTTTTATATTTTAGTGGATGCCTTTACCAAGGCAAATAACATCCCAACATTTGGCCTGATTTGTCCACTTTAGCTGTTTATGTTCTGTTTTGCGGATTTTGACAAGCTAATGAATTATTCTTATTGTTCAAACATGAAGGGGATAAGGAATGCTTTTACAATAACTCTAGACTGCTTGTTATGTTGGTTATTTTCATAAAATATATGATATCCCTATAGAATGCCAGTTGTGTTTTCATCTCAAACACATCAGTTTTGTACAGCTTATAAATTCCTTTCTTAATTCTTACACTGTGTGTAATGCACGAGGAAATAGGGTTGTCACAAACTGACCACAACCAAAGCAGCAGTGTATAGGGTTGTCACAAACCGACCACAACCAAAACAGCGATGCACAGGGTTGTCACAAACTGACCACAACCAAAACAACGATGTACAGGGTTGTAACTAACTGACCACAACCAAAGCAGCAGTGTACAGGGTTGTCACAAACCGACCACAACCAAAACAGCGATGCACAGGGTTGTCACAAACTGACCACAACCAAAACAACGATGTACAGGGTTGTAACTAACTGACCACAACCAAAGCAGTGTACAGGGTTGTCACAAACCGACCACAACCAAAACAGCGATGCACAGGGTTGTCACAAACTGACCACAACCAAAACAACGATGTACAGGGTTGTCACAAACCGACCACAACCAAAACAGCGATGCACAGGGTTGTCACAAGCTGACCACAACCAAAACAACGATGTACAGGGTTGTCACACTCAGACCACAACCAAAACGGCGATGCACAGGGTTGTCACCAGCTGACGACAACCAAAACAGCGATCTATAGGGTTGTCACAAGCTGACTACAACCAAAGCAGCAGTGTACAGGGTTGTAACTAACTGACCACAACCAAAACAGTAATGTACAAGGTTGTCACAAGCTGACCACAACCAAAACAGCAATGCACAGGGTTGTCACTAGCTGACCACAACCAAAACAGCAATGCACAGGGTTGGCACTAGCTGACCACAACCAAAACAGCAATGCACAGGGTTGTCACCGGCTGACGACAACCAAAACAGCGATCTATAGGGATGTCACCAGCTGACCACAACCAAAACAGCAATGCACAGGGTTGTCACAAGCTGACCACAACCAAAACAGTGATGTACAGGGTTGTCACCGGCTGACGACAACCAAAACAGCGATATATAGGGATGTCACCAGCTGACCACAACCAAAACAGCAATGCACAGGGTTGTCACAAGCTGACCACAACCAAAACAGTGATGTACAGGGTTGTCACAAGCTGACTACAACCAAAGCAGCAGTGCACAGGGTTGTCACAAACTGACCACAACCAAAGCAGCAGTGTACAGGGTTGTAACTAACTGACCACAACCAAAGCAGCGATGTACAGGGTTGTCACAAGCTGACCACAACCAAAACAGTGATGTACAGGGTTGTCACTAGCTGACCACAACCAAAACAGCAATGCACAGGGTTGTCACAAGCTGACCACAACCAAAACAGTGATGTACAGGGTTGTCACCGGCTGACGACAACCAAAACAGCGATATATAGGGATGTCACCAGCTGACCACAACCAAAACAGCAATGCACAGGGTTGTCACTAGCTGACCACAACCAAAACAGTGATGTACAGGGTTGTCACTAGCTGACCACAACCAAAACAGCAATGCACAGGGTTGTCACAAGCTGACCACAACCAAAACAGTGATGTACAGGGTTGTCACCGGCTGATGACAACCAAAACAGTGATCTATAGGGATGTCACCAGCTGACCACAACCAAAACAGCAATGCACAGGGTTGTCACAAGCTGACCACAACCAAAACAGTGATGTACAGGGTTGTCACCGGCTGACGACAACCAAAACAGCGATATATAGGGATGTCACCAGCTGACCACAACCAAAACAGCAATGCACAGGGTTGTCACAAGCTGACCACAACCAAAACAGTGATGTACAGGGTTGTCACTAGCTGACCACAACCAAAACAGTGATGTACAGGGTTGTCACTAGCTGACCACAACCAAAACAGCAATGTACAGGGTTGTCACAAGCTGACCACAACCAAAACAGTGATGTACAGGGTTGTCACCGGCTGACGACAACCAAAACAGCGATCTATAGGGATGTCACCAGCTGACCACAACCAAAACAGCAATGCACAGGGTTGTCACAAGCTGACAACAACCAAAACAGTGATGTACAGGGTTGTCACCAACTGACCACAACCAAAACAACGATGTACAGGGTTGTCACAAACTGACCACAACCAAAGAAGCAATGTACAGGGTTGTCACAAACTGACCACAACCAAAGAAGCAATGTACAGGGTTGTCACAAACTGCAAATTGTCCACAATCAAAGAAGCAATGTACGGGATTGTTACAAACTGATCACAACCAAAGCAACAATGCACAGGGTTTTCACAAGCTGATCACATCTAAAAACAGCAATGTAAGAGTTGTCACAAACTGACCACAACCAAAGAAGCAATGTACAGGATTGTTACAAACTGATCACAATCAAAGCAACAATGTACAGGGTTTTGACAAACTCACCACAACCAAAGCTGCAAAGTACTGTGTTGTCACAAGCAGACCACAATCAAAGCAGCAATGTAAGGGTTTTCACAAACTGACCACATGCAAAACAGTAATGTACAGGGTTGTCAGAAGCTGACCATAACCGGAACACTAATGTACATGGCTATAACAAGCTGACCACAACCAAAACAGCAATGTACAAGGTCCCAAAGATCATTTAAATGGCATATTCTTCGTGGATGTCCGAGGCTAAAACACAACCAGAATGGATTCAAAATGATGACCACTGCATTAACATGTAAATGCAGACATTGTCTGATACAAATATAAAAACCATCATGTTTATTTAATAAACAGGGATGCTCATGTTCGGCCTCTATCTATGGGATTAAACGAGATGAAAGATACCACTCTATAGCTGTATACATGTGATAAGCATTTGACACAACTCATCAGACATCATGAAAGGTATTGTCATATTTGCCAACAAAAGCGTTGTAATACTCAAAGAAAGACAAGAAATGAATGTACAGTAAAGGCGTTGGGGGTATGCTTGATATCTTTTTTTTTAAATCAAAAACTTGCGACGTAACTTGAGTGATTATTTTACATATTCACGATGTAACAAGTGCTTTCAGGAAGCAGTTTGGGAAAGCATCTGCCACAAGAACATGTTTATATGTATAAGAAAACATATCAAACTGGTCACGCGGTAGATGTCAATGCTTAGTTACAGGGCAGTGCCGTATCATTCTCATTCCCTGTAACCTGCGAATGGTCGTTTCTTCCCAGCATAATACTGATCGTCATATAAGTCAATTATTCTTGTGTACGGTGTGAAACGCCAATCAAATAAATCATCAGCAAACATTGGCAGCGCTGTAGTACACAGTATTAAAACCTATCCTGTTGACTATCGATATCCTGTGGTTTGTGATCTGTTGAAGTAGGCTAAATCTGCCATCTGATGTACATGAATATATGTCTATCAAATTAAAGGGGAAACACAAGCAGCAAAGTTCAATGAAGTATAATTGGTAAGAGGGCTCTAGGAAACTGTGTTTGAAAATACCTCTTCTACGGTTTTTAGATTTTTATCATTGAATTAAATAGATAAATGTTTTTATTGCATAGGCTGGGCTTTATGGAAAGTATCTATGATGTCGTCATTGACTTCAGGCATCTACATATTTGACGTTCAGTTCTAAATATAAGATTTAGTTTCAAACTGTACTCATTTAATGGACAAAATAGCGAGTCGGATATTAAATACCTGTTTAGGGGCCAGGAAAAAGTCGATGTGACGTCACCCACAACGTACAAATTATCAGTTTTGTCCATAAAATTCACCATACATACATTTGTCCATTTGTCCTAACCTGGGGTCAAGTGGAATCAGACATGATTATGAAGCAGTGTCCCAGAGGCCGTCCATGTAACAGAGCAAAGCAGAGGCCAGTCTGTTTGAGGTGTCTTTGTACCCTTTATTAGGAAAACACCACCAAAGAAGTCAACGTATGGTCCAAACTGTCAACAGGTGTTCATATGGACGAATCATACTTCAGTAACCTACCGGGCCATGACAGTGGATCGAGCGGCTATAACAACCAGAAAACCTGATGTACTGGAGGAGCTTTCTGCTAAGCCGCTACAGTAATCAGGGACCACATGTTGCTCTTCTCAAGGACATGGCTGCACTGCCATGACCTCATATGACTCTGACATAACCTTACGCAAGGGAAATAACTCTGCCCATCACACATGAAGGACCTGTTGACAGTTTGGACGAGACCTTGACGGATTTGGTGGTGTTTTCCAAATAAAGGCTACAAGGACACCTCATTCAGATTGGCTTCTGATTTGCTCTGTTACACTAAGAAAAGAGGTGTACTCATTGTAGACTTTAAAAAGCTTTGAGTGAAGGCGTGTGATGGAATATCCTTGGCACAGTTTTTTGGCAAAGTTTTTGCAGTAATTACTGTGACATTGATTGAAATCATGACAGCACACATGTTCTAACAAATGCTACAAGGCGACATATGTATTCGCCATATGCAGGACCATTAGATATATATTGCTACCCATTTAGTAGAGTTAATTCATAATATCAAATTCGAAACTACGGCTCTTACTGTTTATTCATAATATATAAAACAAAGCCCACACAACTTCAACTCCTCGGACATCAGCCCTAACTTTACAAAACTGGACAAAAAACACGCAAAAGATATTCCAGTCCTAAACCAAACGACTTCAGTTCCAAAACTGGCGCATTAAGCTTTACGGTCGCTTGGAGCCACTTTCGACAAACTGTCGCATGTGTACTGTAATTTTGACGGTACGACAATTATGTAAGCTATACCTCAAGTTTACGTATCTTTCACAACACCTACTTTGTGAAAACGGGCAACGTCGTAAATTGTCGTGCATCACTATATGATAAAATTTACGACAAAAAACGTATCTCACAGGACCTTTGGTGCAAGTGACACCACGTGTATGAGTATGAAAACAGCCATGTTTTCCCTTTGCTATACACAAAGTCTGAAATCCTTCAGTTTGTAGGTTTCTTGTTTATTTAGACAAATCCGGTACCGGGAAAAAGAGTACTAGTGCTGCAATATTTCGCATGTGCTGTTTATTCCACGTCACAGCTGTCTGTTTATCTTTCCGCCATGACTCGAAGCCGTCACGGCGAGAAAAGCTTTGCGTTGCCTTTAAATAGTAACGAGCAGAGGAAGCTGTATAACTTTTGTAGATACATGTAGTAACTAATCGAGGTATTTAAGGGTGTTTTATAAAAATAATAATTTACTCCAATGATCGGCAGTACAAATATGGTGCCTCCTAGCTCCCTGTAGGCCTAACACCGTATGCATTGAATATATATTACGTGAGGTGTATTTTACGAAATTTAACAGCAAAATATGTTTCGCATTTTCAAATAATTCAATATCATCAAACTGATCTTTCATAAATTCACAGTATTTAAACAGAGAAATCTAAAAGAAGCTAGGAAACAGAACTGTCTTATGAAGCCGTCGAATAACCAAATGCAGTGATAGTTATCTCCCTTGTCTTGCTCTCAGTCATTTCGTCGAGGGGCAACGAAGCTTGAAATACTTCTCCAAACAGTCGCTTCCATTATAGACATTCTCGGTTTTTCAGCTTTTTCGGTTGAATCTCTTTGCATAACAGGGAACGAGTTAAAATGGGTGACAGTCAAATCAACTAGACAATGCAGTTTAGGCTATTCAGTGCTATATACGGACATGTTGATTTGACCCCAGCAGGTGATAGCTGGCCTCATTTCCATGGCGACCACGCGCAGCCGGGACTTGACATGTCAGTGCTGAAATTCCAGTATGTTTGCATTGAAATCAGTGCAAGTGCTTTTGACCTGAGTGCTAGTGGCTGCATCCAGTCCTAGCTACACAACAGCGTGTGTACCGGCAGTGCGTTGAAAGCTACAACAATCAAATTCTCACATTTTTGGTTACTTTTCTTTGTTTACGTTTTTGCTCGGTTGATATGAATGAATCCAAGGGGAGTAATCGAGCACAAACTGGCCCAAATCCCGTCTTGTCTTTCTTAGCGACTGAGCATATCTCTGACTGCCATCTGATCAGAGAAGCGTTAATTACAGCTGAAAATCAATCTAATGTGAATGCAAGTCAGGGCATGCCCAAACTGTGGAATGTATTCTCCTTAAAGCCTTTCGGCGAGGCGGGTTCTCTGTGGATATTTGCATGTCAAACTTGTCCCGATCCAATCAAAACAGCTGATTTCATCACGTGGCCTGTTGTGTTGTGAAGCATTTTTTCCTCTGAAGGTTTGCTGAAGTCTGACCGAGAGGACGGGGGGAAGTGAACGCCTGCATAAAACTTTCGATAAATCCGTTTAAGTCAAAGTAAATGTGTCAAACTTCTGTTTGTTAGACTCAGGAGAGACTGGGGCTGATTTAGAATAGAAAATGTCTGGGCAAACGCCTCAGCGGGTCCGTCGAATCGCGTCACCATCGACAAAACAGGGACCTATAAAAGCTGTGAAAGCTTTCACGCTGATGCATGGCAGCCCGACCAGAGGTGTCTCCAGAAACAGTCCATCGTCCTCACCCACATCTATTTTGACATCGGAAACTCACAGAATAAAAAGCCACAGGTGGTCTCCGGACAGTCGATCATCTCCTGAGAGACGAAGTCCGAATTCACCAAGTTTTAAAGGTACGCTTTTATTTGTGTAGTCTCTACTCGTTTGCAAACTCAGCAATCCGCCATTTTCTTGACTTCGAGAATTTTTTTTGCACTGCCAAAAGCTTGTTTTTCTTTGGTTAATGTGTTATTTGGGGGAAATGCTGAAAGACCCGACCCGTAGATTTGATTTTTCTGCCGAGTTAAGAGTCAATCGCAGCATAGAAATTCAGTTATGCGTAATAATAGCACGTCCACGTAGTGTAAGGCAGCCTTCCTTGAGTGATTTCTTTGTCACGAAGGGGACAAAATGGCTGACTTGGCAGTCGACCAAGTTTTAAATGTAACATGAAACGATGCCTGTGGCAAAATTTTTCTTACAAGTCAGTGTGACATGATTGACAGAATCTTGTGCATGGAAAATGTTGCTTTTAGGGATATATAATAAAGACAACAGCATACGTGTAAGTATTGTGAAAGACTACAAATGTGTAGATAAACTGTTCGTGAAAACTTCTGAAATCAATAGTATTATTAATCAAAACACTGTTCCCATTATGATTGGGCTATTAACATGTAAAACTTGTTGTGACAGTGTCAAGAGAAAATGTTGACTAGAGATGTGGGTTATTATGAATTATCTGTGAGACGGGCAAAAGATGGTTTTGTTTGATATGTAAATGTACAGGTGTACATCATGGGAGTCCTAATTACTTTGACATACATGTATTCAACATATTGTGTTTAATATTATCTATTCAAATGTTTTCACCTAGAATGTCACCATTTGACATTCTCGGCTGTGAGAATAATAGGCCTAGATCTGCTACAAAATTGTTTGAAAGAACTGAAGTTTCATGTGGTCGAATGCATTTTTTTTTTTTTTTTGCCTTGTTAAATTGGAGACTGCACACAATTTCATTTGCCCGCGGCTGCGGCAAGCAGACGATGAGGTGAAAGATAATATTAAAAGGTATCAGGAAATGAACAACAATGCATGATACTCTGAGAAGAATGCTTAATGATATGTGGAAATCATAGTTTGTTCTTGTTGCACATCAGAAAAATGCATGCAGCATTGTGAACATTGGCAAAGTGCAGTTTTATGATAATTTCCATGTTACGCGTGCAATACTTTTGCCTTCATCTCTGCATGAGTTAAACAAAACTGACCGCTGTTTCGAGTTGTCATGAAATTCAATTAACATTACAGTTGACTGACCTCTATCTTGAGGTTTTAGCTGCAACAAACAGCTCAGTCTGTTTGACAGTTGAATTTTCGACACTCTTGTGTATTAGCGTGGGCTGGCCAGTCATATTTTTGAGACCCTATCTATTAACAAGAGGCAGCCAAAAAGTAGTTTGATATCTTATCTCTTCCCATGTACATGCGGGACAAATTTTTGAATTCCTATCTTTAATCATGGGACATTCGCTTAGTGAGGTTACAGAGTACAAGACGACGTGGACTGTCAATTTTTGAGGGATGTGACAGCTGTTTTGAATTTGTCTGTGTTTTTTTGCACCAGGCATTGATAACCTCACTGCACATAGTTAAACTTTAGTGAAACCTGAATGTTTGGCGTTATGTTTTTCCTTAGTGTGCATGTGTTACATTTTGAGGTGTTAGTATGTTTTGAGTCAGATTGAATTTTAAAAAATTTTAAAAAATTTAAAAAAAAAAACTAAAGTGGCCATCGTATAACTATACATTGTATGCTTTAGGGTAGTTCTGGATAATGATAATGGTCAAGGGTTCGAGTAGTTATGAAATAATTAAACAGGGCAAACATATTGCATATTAGTAAGTTACAGAACAAGACTTGGCACAGAAACTAGATAAATCAGGCAGAATTTAAGACTTGGGCCTAGATGTACATCATGTTGGAGTGAGATCTGAAAGTGCCACAATACAGCCCTTCCTGATTACAATCCTAAAGGCCACTATGTCTGAGGGAGTTCAGCTCATGATGGCTTCGTCTCAGGCCACACAACTGAAGGTCTGCCAGCAATTTGTGGACGATCATGGGTTTCCTGTGGGCTCTGTTATAAGGATGGAGATGGATCATGCATATGATATCATGTTTGTTGATTGTCGTTTGACATTTTACTCTTGAATTTTTCTCTAATATGATAATACATGTAGGGAGTTTTATAGGTACATGTAGAGTTGGAAACTTAATGGCAAACTTTCTTGCCTGTCACGTTCATCATATTGATGAGAGGCAAGTTGTGTCAGGCTAACGTCATGTAGTACCACTGGAGTGAGTACCATTGGCTGCTTTTTGGAATCTAAAAAATACCTGCCCGGGAATGGAATTTACCCCATCTCTATGGCCTGCATGTAGTAGAGTGGCAAGCATCACACATACATGTATATGGCCACAACAGTGAACCCGTGAATTTCGCTCTTTGTGATTACTTGTCTTCCACTATATGACATGGAATCTGATCGTGTTCTGAGAGGAGAAAATCTGTGTGCGATGCAAGGAAAATAAAGCTCTTGTTCTGTTGGGGAAGCTCTATTTGTCATCCAAGCGGATTGGATGGGGAGTTCTTGTTCTGTGGGAGAAAATCTGCGTGTTACACAGGTATGGGGGAAGGATACATTGAGGGGACGGAGGAGTTCTTGTTCTCTGGGAGAAAATCTGTGTACCACCCATGTGTGTGTACATGAAGGGGAGGGGGAGTTCTTGTTCTGTGGGAAGAAATCTGTCTGTTACACAGGGAGAGGGGAGGGAAAGGAGGGGTCTTGTTATGTGGGAGAAAATCTGTGTTAATTGTGTGGAAGGATAGAAGGACTTGTTCTGTGGAAGAAAATCTGTGTGTCAACACGTTTCTGATCCCCAAATGTACAAGATAATCTGCACATGTTGCTGATCCCCAAATGTACAAGACCGTCTGTGCATGTTGCTGATCCCCAAATGTACAAGACAGTGTGTACATGTTGCTGATCCCCGAATGTACAAGACAGTCTGTGCGTGTTTGCTGATCCCCAAACGTACAAGACCATCTGTACATGTTGCTGATCCCCAAGTATACAAGAACATCTGTACATGTTTGCTGATCCCCAAATGTACAAAGCCGTCTGTACATGTTGCTGATCCCCGAATGTATGTTGTTAATCCCAAAACTTACAATCTGCACATTGCAGTCCCTATATGTTGCTGATCCTCAAACGGACATGTACGAAATCTCCATCTGTCAGACAGTTGGAACTAGCTGTGTCATGTAGGTGACAGTTGGAACTAGCTGTGTCATGTGGGTGACAGTTGGAACTAGCTGTGTCATGTAGGTGACAGTTGGAACTAGCTGTGTCATGTAGGTGACAGTTGGAACTAGCTGTGTCATGTAGGTGACAGTTGGAACTAGCTGTGTCATGTAGGTGACAGTTGGAACTAGCTGTGTCATGTAGGTGACAGTTGGAACTAGCTGTGTCATGTAGGTGACAGTTGGAACTAGCTGTGTCATGTGGGTGACAGTTGGAACTAGCTGTGTCATGTAGGTGACAGTTGGAACTAGCTGTGTCATGTAGGTGACAGTTGGAACTAGCTGTGTCATGTAGGTGACAGTTGGAACTAGCTGTGTCATGTAGGTGACAGTTGGAACTAGCTGTGTCATGTAGGTGACAGTTGGAACTAGCTGTGTCATGTAGGTGACAGTTGGAACTAGCTGTGTCATGTAGGTGACAGTTGGAACTAGCTGTGTCATGTAGGTGACAGTTGGAACTAGCTGTGTCATGTAGGTGACAGTTGGAACTAGCTGTGTCATGTAGGTGACAGTTGGAACTAGCTGTGTCATGTAGGTGACAGTTGGAACTAGCTGTGTCATGTAGGTGACAGTTGGAACTAGCTGTGTCATGTAGGTGACAGTTGGAACTAGCTGTGTCATGTAGGTGACAGTTGGAACTAGCTGTGTCATGTAGGTGACAGTTGGAACTAGCTGTGTCATGTAGGTGACAGTTGGAACTAGCTGTGTCATGTAGGTGACAGTTGGAACTAGCTGTGTCATGTAGGTGACAGTTGGAACTAGCTGTGTCATGTAGGTGACAGTTGGAACTAGCTGTGTCATGTAGGTGACAGTTGGAACTAGCTGTGTCATGTAGGTGACAGTTGGAACTAGCTGTGTCATGTAGGTGACAGTTGGAACTAGCTGTGTCATGTGGGTGACAGTTGGAACTAGCTGTGTCATGTAGGTGACAGTTGGAACTAGCTGTGTCATGTAGGTGACAGTTGGAACTAGCTGTGTCATGTAGGTGACAGTTGGAACTAGCTGTGTCATGTAGGTGACAGTTGGAACTAGCTGTGTCATGTAGGTGACAGTTGGAACTAGCTGTGTCATGTAGGTGACAGTTGGAACTAGCTGTGTCATGTAGGTGACAGTTGGAACTAGCTGTGTCATGTAGGTGACAGTTGGAACTAGCTGTGTCATGTAGGTGACAGTTGGAACTAGCTGTGTCATGTGGGTGACAGTTGGAACTAGCTGTGTCATGTAGGTGACAGTTGGAACTAGCTGTGTCATGTGGGTGACAGTTGGAACTAGCTGTGTCATGTAGGTGACAGTTGGAACTAGCTGTGTCATGTAGGTGACAGTTGGAACTAGCTGTGTCATGTAGGTGACAGTTGGAACTAGCTGTGTCATGTAGGTCAAAGGGCTATATTTTTCGATGGGAAACTGGGGTTTGCCTCAGGATTCCTGTAAAAACCAAAACTACAGGAATCTGAGTGGATTCCATTAAAAAATTCCATTCAAACTCCTCTTATTACTGTACTAGAATAGATTATTAACACCTCTGAAGTTATGAACATGGAGTCCCCATTTGTAAAACAGTTCTTCAGGAATGAACTTTGATTCTGGTAAAATAAAATAAATGTTGACCATGATGGAACTGATTAGGCCATCCTAAATTCTTTGTAGCAGGCAAAACACAACCCTATAACAAAATATATAGTCTGTTATGACGAGAAGCATTTTCGTATTTGTGCTAATGAAACAAAAGGATTTGAAACAAATGAGCATGGAGAGAAAACTAATAAGAATGCCATGTATTCAACCCCAATAGAAACTTAATATTAGGGCCCTTATTTTTTCAAGTTCAGTTGGGTTGCCTGCAACAAACTTCTTTTCATTGAAGGATTTAAATATGCAAAATGTATGCATGGATTGAGCTGATAGTCAATGATGCTAAAGATAAACCTGCATTTCAATTTTTTTCAGAATTGTACTTGTTATTGTTCAGAATCGTGGAATAGCAAACCTGACATCACTGCTGTTTTACAAGTCCACACATGTAGCTCTTGTGTTTCTGACACGTAAGGCCTCACACTTACCTACCTGTAGGGTGATCTTGAGAATGAGGCTGGCATGGCCTAATACATGTACGTCTTTGTACACTGTATATGTATAGGAGCTTCACCCCCACATGTCTCTGTAATGAGCCTGTACGGCGAGAACAGCTGATATGTCCTCACACTGAGTTAACGTATCACACACTAGATGTGCTTCTGCTGGAAGACTGGCTGCCTGCCAGCTCTAATTATTAATAAATGTCTATAGCTGTGTTAATATAAGTTTACTCACTGAGTCTCCCTGAACAGGTATACTGATTGGGTGTGGGGCATGGGAGGGGGGCAGGGAATGGTGGTTATTATTTCAAACACATACATGTCCACTGCCAGAAGCCATACATGTAGTATATGTTTGCAGTGGGAGACAATTTGATCATTGCTAATTTAAATGATGAGACCTGACTGCTGCAGGGGGGTATGGCATACCCAGCTTTTAACAAGAGTGCACAAGTTTTACCGATTCATGGTATACAACTGCATGGCTACATGTATATACACTGGTACTATACATTTACAGACACACTGATTAAACTGTCCGAATACACACGCACACATATGTATTTCCTCACCCTCCAGATGTCTGCCGTGATTGAAATGCGTTACGCGTATGTCTACATGAAGTGACATGATTTATTTAAACAATAAAGCCATATGTTCACACAGTGTAACAAGAACCTATTCTGTAGTCCATATTTATAGTTTATGGACTCTCAAAGATACACATCACTACACTTAGGAACATCACACATGTCCATGTACTGAGTACATTGAGGGAAGTTTTGACACCGAACTGTCAAATGAGAATTTCACATGCTACTCATGTTATGTAAATGTAATGTATGTGTTTTGCCCGAATTTGTCAGCCACGTCAGAGCCCATTATGCAGATTTTGAACTTACTTGTTTCATAATTTAGGCTAAATTTTCTACATGCAAATGGAATCTATAGGTACCTGTATGAACTGTATCAAATGCAGCTTCTTAATTTGGCTGACTCTTAATTTTTTTTTATAATTTTCTTTATTTTTGGGCTTTGGATCAAGTCCCATGACCCATTTTGCATGTGACAAATTGCCGTCATGTAACCCTGACGCGGAGCCAGTTTTAATCCCCTGTTTCAGCGATAAAATTCCTTTGTTTCGACCCCTGTTTCATTGAGTGGAGGCCAGAGATGAAGCTATGAATACTATAATTTTTCTGGAGGGTTTCGGGGAGAAATGAGAAATGAACTGCAAGTTTTGGCATGTTACATGTTACCTGATCTGGACAGGTTATTTTAGAATGTCTTTTGAAGTCCACATGCCCCTCAACCTGAATAATACACTGTAGTTTTCCAGATCTTATGAATTGGTTTTAAATCGCTGAATTACTGTACTTTTAGAATCGATTAAGGGTGTAGGGTAACTGTAAATGTTTTGCTTCATGACAAGGTCTGAAACAACAACACACCATGGTTTAATTGTATTAATCTACATGTATAAGTACCAGTGAACATGATGTATTTTTGTCTTGGAACCTACACCTACAGTACATGAATTAGTCAAAAGCTGTTGACAAAATTTCAAGAATCTGTGCTAATCTTTACGATGGAGTTGGTGCCAAAATATAATGTTGATTAAAAGTATTAGTAAGACATTACCGCGCTCCAAAGGATGTTAATTATAAAGTGAAGTTTGTGAAAAGACTTATTACTTGGTGTACATGTATGTACATGTATATGAAATACATGTTGTTGTTGCAATTGCTGTAGACCTGCATGTATGGTTGATAGCATTGAGGAGATCTATTTCAGCCTGTATGGTTGACCTGGAAATCTGCCAGGCTGTACAGCTGGGAAAGGCAGATAAGCTGAAAATGCCCCTGGTTACATTTACAGCCCTTACAAATTCGGTGTCTCGGCTTATCTTTCCGTAGCCGTCGCAAGATGGCAGTTTTTTTGTAAGAGAAATTAAAAGCTGAATTCAAAGTTCAAGTACCTGTATACATGTATTAGGTATCACAAATCAGCATCATGTGGGGTATGAGATTCTGAATACAGTGACTGTTTCCAACTATATTCATGTATGTGTTTCATATGAAACATTAACATAGGACCAAGAACATAGGACAATAGCAGCCATTGTAAATAAAAAGCTGCATGAATTGTACATGCTATGCTGGTGAAACACCAAAACAGAATGCGCATCGATGGTATTCATTTGCATTGGATACGGTTAGGGACGCACCAGATTCGGTTATAAATGCACTTCGATGAGCATTGATTTCAGTCCACTTTACATGTGTGGTTTGAGAAATTCGATTCAGTTTGTTTATGCGGTACGTCAGCGGGAATACGGTTCTAGTCCGCTAAACTCAAATCGATTATGATTGCACATGCGTGCAAGACACAGATTTTCCCACCTACATGTATGACCTACCAAGATGTAATTGGGAAGGAATTCTCGCCAAATAGTGGTTTTGGAACCGCATTGAACTCAATCCAATGTGTCCACGTCAGTCTGCACCAGTGGGCATTAGAAGGTATTGTCAATAGAAAATTTATTAAAATCAAATGTGAATCAATTTGTTTCGATGCAGATTAAGTGAAACGGTAATTGGTGTGTCAACGGCATAAATTTTATACTTAGCATATCATATTCTTATGATACTCACAGGACTTCAGATTACATGCTGCATACAGTGGTAAACATGACACTCAAATCAGAAACCCCAGTGTTCGTCCTCCAGAATAAAAACAAGGTTTTAGCTTTGTATGGCATAATTTTAACTTTAACTAATTACACCCAGTTTTGAAGTGTGTAGAATGTGAACTCGGCAAAACACATTCACTGGGCCAAGAGACTGGTAGGGAATTATTGGAAGACTTAGGTCAAAAACATTTAAACCGAAGTTTACAGCTTATTTGAAGCTCACTGATTTTGAAATCTGTCGCTCGTGGTTTGGTATAATAGACGTGCATCGTCCATACCCTTATTTTAAAATTTGAAGAATGTTTAATTATGGTTATGGCTTAAAAGTTTTACTTACTTACAAGATTGCTTTGTGGAATCGGTCCCAGGCCTTCATATTTGAGGCGTGCTGTCACACTGCCACATCTATAGCACTGTCTTGAAACAGTATCTAGGTCTCTTAACACGCACCTAAATAATGAAATCTGGGAAGTGTACATCTACATAGTAGATGTGCAAATCACATTTTTGACCCCACTTGCATGAAGTTCTCTCAACGTTACAAGCATGCAGCTGCCATGGCAACATACATTTTTTGTTGTTTTTTTTTTTGGTGAAAGCATCTTGGATGATAGGATGGGATGATATATTGATATGATGATATATTGTAGGTACTGTATTTCAAATAAACGTCAGCATGTCAGTGCACTTTCAAACCCACATAAAGGCCTCAGAATGATGCTTTTGATGGTAACACTGAATTTTTTCTGATAAGTTAATACTTCACAAATGTCACAAAAATAAGACTTTTTAAGTGGCCCTCTAAGGTGAATCAGTCCTTATCTAGTGAAATGTTTTGATCTGGGCGGATTCCACTCTGTCTTGAAGAAGATAGGGATTTCAAAGAAGTCAGGATGGAAAGAAAAAAAATAAACTTTAATCGCAATAACAGTGGAAACTTTTGAGTTGGGCCTTTTTGGAGTGTTGGCCAGGTAACGTCCAACAAATATATTTTTAAGGAGGGCCTGGTTAATCCACCTGGGACCCGAATCACCAGGGTATTGTGAACACACAGGAAAGTCATGTAATACCCACGTACACTGTACGGGAACGATACAGTTAATTCTGGTATGCCTGTGGCATGGTTTTTGTTTTGGGTCTAATACATATATACATGTGATGTCACAGTGTGGGTGGTCTTTACTCCCGCAATTCCCTCACCCCCTACCTCATCACCCCACCTGCCTTATCTTCCCTTCACTTATTGTATGCTAATGACATTCAAGTTAACTGAGATATGTAAATTTCATGTAAGCCTCAATTGGGGGAAGTCAGCAGAGTATTGAAGATGTCTTGTTATTATTCTCTTCTGTTCTGTTCAGTTTTTTTTTTTTTTTCTTTCACGCATGGTGAGAGGTGGCGGTTGTTAGAATACATCAACCCAGTTTCATACACGCATATTATTTTTCTTTTCTCATTATCGTCATGAACTGTCTTGGTCTTGCTCATAGCACACCTCAATCTAATATACATGTATCCACTCATCTTTAAACATATGAAAATTAGGGGAACATCATTATATGTAAATTTATGCTGTTGGTCTGTAGTAGGTAGCACTTAGAAGCTACGCAACCTTGACTTTTTGTCGGTGTAGTGAAGATTACATGCTGTTAAGATCTCTGGGCTAAATGCACTTGTGGTTGAGGCCAAACTGTGTCACTGTTTTGGGGCGGGCCTTTACTTATTGCCATCATGTATGTGTGCATGAATGCACTTCATACATTTATGAATACAACATGAGCTTTACATGAAAAGCATTCATGTAAGTAGTAAAATTGTGAACATGTGACAGCAGCAGCCGATCTTTTCAGTAGGGAAGCTAAGGGGAGATGTGCTCCTCGCTCATTTGAAAGACCGTACAGCAGTACAATAAGTCAATGGTGTGGAGAAGCATGATGGAAGGCAATATCATGGATCAGATGTTAATGGGGGTGGGGGTGGCGGGAGGGTGGGGGTGGGTGGGCAGGATAGTGCTGATTGCCATCATACAAGTCAAAAATTCATCAGTGTGGCAACAACCAAATATACATTTTTCATGAGTGTTGCTTGTGTCTACGTAGTTCAGTTCTCATTCTCAAATTTGGCTTATTTCCAGGTTGCAGTTACAAGGGCAACCCACATTACAAACCGTAAACAGGGGCATGTCAACAGCAGGCTGATCAGTGTGCTGATTTTAGAATGCATGTACATGTAATATTGTGTACATGTATAAATGCGTTTGTTGAAAAAAAAAAAATTGTACATGTATCTTTTAAAGAGCTGCTGGGATGTGAAAACACCCCCTTGTCTGTTGTGTGAAAACATCTTTGTCTGTGGTTTGAAAACATCTTTATCTTAAAAACAAGGTAAAATGATGAAGATTGAAAAAAGCTTTCCCAAATTGTAAAAACATTGCACTGGATTAAAACAGATATTGTACGTTTCGTCAGAGAACACGGAAACCAAATTTTTCTGTCCTTTTCACTTTGCCTGGTGTGACGTCAGACACGAACACATGACGTCACTAATGGCTGACGTGTATCCACAAATCATTCTGTCCTTTCAAACGCCCTTGAGGCCATCCCTGTAGATCTGTCTGACTCGACCTCACATCTGGATGATTGGACGTCATATAAAGAATATTATCAGGTCACATCAGGAAAATTGTATGGACACAGCCAAAGATTTTGTTTTTTAAGATATCTTGAATTATATGGGTTAAGTAGTGTTAATTATGAAAAATCCTTTTGAACCATTGTGTTAGCTTTGTTCCACAGGATTTTTTTCTTATAACTTCGATGTTTCTACATATTTTATATTCTGACCAGAGTGGCACTTTAAAGCAGGCTTTACAATACGCCCCTCTTGTTTATATTGACAGTTGAGAGACCAAAAGCTGTACGATTAAGTCCTGCAACATCCTCGTCAGGGTTGAGGCGAACAGGGTCACTGGACACACTTCGTACTGGGTCCACAGATGCTGTGGGCCCATATCTTACAGGACAGTGGCCCAAGGACAAAACATCTGTGACCTCTTACCACCATTACCAGGCCGCTGGTCTACTCTCCTGTGATAAGTCCACCCAGGTGAGTCCACACAGAACTCCTGTTACCTCTTACCACCATTACCAGACTGCTTGTCTATTCTCCTGTGATAAATCCACCCAGGTGTCTGCACAGAACCTCTGTTACCTCTTACCACCATTACCAGACCGCTTGTCTGTTCTCCTGTGATAAGTCCACCCAGGTGTCTACACAGAACCTCTGTTACCTCTTACCACCATTACCAGACCGCTTGTCTATTCTCCTGTGATAAGTCCACCCAGGTGTCTACACAGAACCTCTGTTACCTCTTACCACCATTACCAGACCGCTTGTCTATTCTCCTGTGATAAATCCACCCAGGTGTCTACACAGAACCTCTGTTACCTCTTACCACCATTACCAGACTGCTTGTCTATTCTCCTGTGATAAATCCACCCAGGTGTCTACACAGAACCTCTGTTACCTCTTACCACCATTACCAGACTGCTTGTCTATTCTCCTGTGATAAGTCCACCCAGGTGTCTGCACAGAACCTCTCTTACCTCTTACCACCATTACCAGACTGCTTGTCTATTCTCCTGTGATAAGTCCACCCAGGTGTCTGCACAGAACCTCTGTTACCTCTTACCACCATTACCAGACTGCTTGTCTATTCTCCTGTGATAAATCCACCCAGGTGTCTACACAGAACCTCTATTACCTCTTACCACCATTACCAGACTGCTTGTATATTCTCCTGTGATAAGTCCACCCAGGTGAGTCCACACAGAACTCCTGTTACCTCTTACCACCATTACCAGACTGCTTGTCTATTCTCCTGTGATAAGTCCACCCAGGTGTCTACACAGAACCTCTGTTACCTCTTACCACCATTACCAGACTGCTTGTCTATTCTCCTGTGATAAGTCCACCCAGGTGTCTACACAGAACCTCTGTTACCTCTTACCACCATTACCAGACTGCTTGTCTATTCTCCTGTGATAAATCCACCCAGGTGTCTGCACAGAACCTCTGTTACCTCTTACCACCATTACCAGACTGCTTGTCTATTCTCCTGTGATAAATCCACCCAGGTGTCTACACAGAACCTCTATTACCTCTTACCACCATTACCAGACTGCGTGTCTGTTCTCTCACCCAGGTGAGTCCACACAAAACCTCTGTTACCACCATTACCAGACCACTGGTTTATGTATCAGCAGTCACGATTCGTAATGTATTCATGTTAATCATCATTAAAATTTTATTTAAAGTGTCATTCCTAAAGTTTCATTTCAGATTGTTTAAAAATAAGACAGCGGTGGTGTTATATTAGAATTCACGTGGTAATTAACAGCTTAAGTAATACACATTTACATAACGATTTTGAAAATAAATAAATTTATTTATTTATGGCCATAAAACCATATTTATGAGTTTGAAAAATATTTCTGATATAAGTTTTCAGTTTTTGTTACAAGTGTATTATTGTTTACTACTACATGTGTAGGTACAATACTCTGTTAATGAGTTGATGTCTGTTCCCATCTGTGGTGTACATGCACCTTGACAGGGCACCTTGTAGATTGAGAGAGATTGAATTGGAAGTCGTTCCATGTGACTAATCAAAACGTCTCAGTGCCGTGTGAGATCAGCACCAGCAATAAGTGCACAAACTTCCGGGTGTATTGTAACGTGCATGTAGCAAACCTTTGTGGTTAAGCTCAGTTCTTGGAACACATCCAAGTCTGCCCAAGGCAACATGGAGACTACAATTCTCAATTAATTCCTGTATGTTGTATGGTGTTATGGAGGACAGAAATCTGCTTAGAGTTATCCCCCTTGAATCTCTTAGACACTTGTAAGCCCTTAGGTTTTGAGTGCTTGTGATTTTAACGTCCCTGAATTGTTGCAACATGTTTTACTTCTTTTTGTGAGAAGTGCTGACTTTAAACCATAGCTAAATATAAATGTCTTTGAAAAGCAATTATTTTGCACCAAGAAGAAACAATGAATCCATTTGTTTTTAAGGTATAGAATTCAACATAAAGATTGTTATTCCCATGAAGTGATCTTGGGCTAATTCAGTAGAAATTTGCAGATCTGAAATGTATCATGGAAATATGCTTGAATAAAGTTTTATGGATAATCCTTTAATTACCCTTGTACTAGGTCAACTAGTCTGAGGGTACATGTATATAGTTTATGTGATATGTGGTGTTTTTTTTTAAAAAAAAAAACAACATTATTACACAAGTTTTCTTCAATCTGGCCAAATTTTAGCCAGTCTGATCATCAGGTCTGCGTACAGATTTCCCCACTCCCCCCTGTCATTTTCTACCCAATATAAATTATATATATCTTGACTGAGTTAATCTTTTTATTTATTTCATTGGTGTTTTACACAGTATTCAAGAGTATTGCACTTACATGACGGTGGCCAGCATTATGGTGGGAGGAACCGGACTCAGTCCATGGGGAACCGATGACCATCTGCAGGTGGCTGGCAGACCAACTCAGTTATATATACATATTATACATATGTATATGTACAATGTTTAAAATTAAAACAAACTATATGACCATCTATTAGACCAACTATATGTTGTCTAATCTGACAGGGAGACTACAGATAGCATGTTGAATATTCTTTCTGGTTCAGTTAGACCAGTTTTTTTCCCACTGAATTAGACTGTCCATTTCACTGTGTTAGTAGAAAGACATTCCTAACAAGTCTTGTGACATTTCTTTATTTGATTGGTGTTTTACGTTGTACTTTCACTGAAAGAGTATTTCACTTATACGACGGCAGCCAGCATTACTGTGGGAGGAAACTGGGCAGAGCCCGGAGGAAATCCACGACCATCTGCAGGATGCTGGCAGACCTTCCCACGTACAGCTGGAGAGGAAAGCAGCATGAGCTGGGCTTGAACTCCCAGCGACTGCGTTGGTGGGAGGCTTTGGTGATTGCGCTGCAATCGCTTCCTAACTGACAGTCTTGTTACATGCGTTTTTTTATATTTTCCTACGTATAAATGTCTACTGTATATTTTTCCAGACGCCCGATGACTGGGAGGTTCCCTCGACGAATGAGGGGAAGAGAAAAGGCCACAAGAGGTCTGCCTCACTGGGAAATGGGGATCAAATTAAAGAAGTAAGAGCTACATAGATATATACTTACTGATATCGCATCAAAACCTTCATAAATTTCTCCCTCTTTGGAACTGGTTCTTGCACGCAATGTGGTTAGAAGTGTTTGTATGATCCTTCTTCCTGACAAGTGGAGTTGGGAGTTCAATTCCAGTTGCTGTTGTTTGACTGTAACTTTAACATTTGGCAAAATACTGTCTCCTTCCTGAATGCTGTTACAATCTTATTATATCTCAAAACACAGTTGAAGACCAAATAAAACAGAAAATTTGTCCTCTCATTTACAGTTATTCAGGAGTAAATTTTCTGGCTCCTTGATAAAACTATTGTCTTCAGTTTAATAAGACTGATAGGTTGAGATTTCTTGTGGTGTGTGTTTTATATTCACATCATATCAGCTTTGTACAGATACTTTGCATGAACATGTGCTAAATGCTGTATGGGAAAGTTTAATGTTACATTGACCTTATGGACTGTCTTGGTGGGGGGAGGGGGGCGGGGCGGAGGGGGGTCTGTGTGGGTGAAGTGGTTAGCACACAATGACCCAGGAGCCTCTCATCAGTGCAGTCGCTGTGAGTCCAAGTCCAGCTCAGGCTGGCTACTTCTCTGGCACCCATGTGTGGGAAGGTCTGCCAGCTATCTGTGGATGGTTGTGGGTTTCCCCTCGGCTCTCCCTGTTTTCCACCCAGCCTGATTCTATCCGTCCTTGCATATAGGTGAAATGTTCTGAAGTGCGATGTAAAACACCGACCAAATAAGTAAATAAATATTGACTGTCTAGCATCAAAGAAACAAGATGATGGAATTAATAATTTGACGAGATGTGTCAAAGTCTCCTACTAACCACGTGTGTGCACCTGGTTGTCAGATACACCTTATATTTTCACTGGCATTGAAAGTGTTGTTCACAGGATTTAGGGATGTCAGTTTTTGCTATGGACCTTTCTACATTACTTCATTTTTGACTCACTTAGGATTTTTGAAATAGCTGAATAAACCAGGGTCACTAAATAAGACATTAGGGTGATCGTCAGAATTTGTATCAGGAAATGTGCGCCCGTTTTCCCCACAAAGTCACATTAGACACATACTAGAGAGGAGAAACTCTTTGTGTGCGAAGTAAGGTCCCCATTATTGTTACAATCATTATTACATCGTGGCCTCCAGCTTGAGACCTTGAGATGTATTCCACTACCACTTTCTCATTGAAAGAGGCTTTAATGTTCCATCAGAAATTTTGACACTACTTCTACATGGCAAAACGGTGAACAAGGAAAGGGTGTCGTCACAGCTCAAACAGATACCATCTCAGGAGGTAGAAATATCTTGTCCTTGATTGGTTAAAATTGTGAGCTTTGTGTACTTTGTACTGCAATATCTCAGTCATCCTGTATCACAAAAATAAAATATGTGACATTTTTTGAACTTTGAACAGGATTTTTTACTGAAACATTTATACACATTTGTTCCAGTGTTATCGTTTCTTTCAAGTCTGATTTACATGTGAGCCTGAGAGAGCTTCATGATCCTGAGACTTCCACCCAACTCTATTAGTAACTACCCAAATGTCTGGTTTTACCGCAGCACAGTCCGGGTTCCACCATGTATAGAACCGACCACGGTGGTATTTAAGACAGAAATCCTGAAGTATGGCATTAAAACTTATTCAGTGCATTGTATTTACCATGAACTTTCAGTTTTATCAAACCTTTTCGTGGATGAACATGTACTGTGGAACTGTTTCCTAAATCAATAGATTTAAGGGAAGTGATTCATTTCTAGGACAGTCTGGGGAGAACAACTTGACATTCTCTTATCTAATAGACTGTGGATGCTGGTTGTGGTCTGTAAAAGCAGGTTGTCAGCAAATGACTGGGTTTTTATCCACGTGTGAGTTAGGAGCCATGAGTCATCCTCGCCCGATTATCACGGGGAACAAATAGTTTGTTTGCACAGGTTCTGAGGAGTAGAAAAAGATGCAGTCATTTCCTAATTTGGCAGATTGAACCCAAAGACCTGTGCATCCATCATGAAATGAAGGTCATATTCGGCATTAATAAATGTAGCTGGTACCCAATTTCAGATAAAGACCAGAAAAAAAGAGAAAAAACACTTTGCTGATCTTACTTTTTTTATATTCACTTTTGTGCTGTGTTGAATTTTATCTCACCAAATTTGGGCTTGTACCTGTAGCACTGGGGCTTCTGCACATATATGCTCATTTTCATGTGCATGTCCTTATGGCACATCATCCATTAGCTAAAATTAAAATCAGTCCTCGTATTTGCTGGATAAACCAGCTGTCATGTCTGTTGCCCAAAACAAATGGGATAACATGAGTTTATAAGCAGTTCTGTACATGTTGATAGTCACCATTTCCAAATACACAGGTAGAGCCAGTAAGGGTAGGACAGATTCATTCAGTTGGGAGCATTTTGCTTGGTTTGAGCAAATAAATCAAAGTATGACTGATAGTATGAAATTAAACATAGTTGAAATGGAGCATGGTCAAGGTTTTAGTGTACATGTACTTTAAATATTTGCGTAGAAGTCTTTATTATACTTGTGTTGGAATGAATTTTCACCGACCTTGGTGACCTCATGGGTTGAGAGGTCTGAGACCAGTCTCACTTGGCACTCAGTTGAAAGCAAGGAAACAGGACTGGTCGACCCGGTGTCAGTATAATGCGACTGAGTGTCATGTCTGGTGTCTTCTGCATGATGTTCCAGTGACATGGACGCACCCTGCCCCAAGATCACTCCACCGTATATACCTTTGCAGAACTCATCGTCATCGTACATGTATAACTGAATAATGGTTAAGTTCGAAGTAAATTGAAGCATGCATACATACATACATACAGTCATACAGTCAGTCATGCAGTCAGTCAGTCAGTCATGTCATACAGTCAGTCAGTCAGTCAGTCACCACCTCCAAATATAACAAATGAGGGTTGAACAGATTGATTCAATCTGGACGATTTAACTTTTTCTAGCAAATACATGTGAACCAAAGTATGACCGGTAGCGTGAAACCAAAACATGGTTAAAATGGACCGTGCATTGGTTGTACATGAACCTGTACATGTAGATTTTGGTGTACATGAACATGGAATATTTGCATTTATATACATGTCCTTGGTATGCGTTTTATTTGTGTAAACATGAATTGTTAAAACCTCATTTCCAAGGGTGTTTCCCAGGTCGTACTGTTATGGCATTGTCTGTTTGTCTGACCATCCGTAAACTCTTCGGGGTTTCCATCAGTTTCTTTTCAGAAACTCAATTTGAACAAATCAGGAAAGTCAGTATTTTTCGTCAAAATGAGAATTCAGTTTATTTCATGAATGATGAGAAAGCAGCTAGACAAACCCTTGCATCATATTAACAAAATGGCTTTGTGGCGTACGTATCTGGGGCCCGGTTAAGGATGCAAGGATTAAACCATCACCCTTCACCAGGTACCGGACAAGCTCCTTTTTCAAAGCCACAACTCAAGCAGTGAGAGCTTGATTTGAACACACGGCTTCATTTGTCAAGGACTTCATTGTGACAGTGAGTTGGCCCTTCAGCCTTCTGACATGTCTTTAATACCGGTATTGTTTCAGAAAAATGTATGTGCAGGTACATTGTATTTCTATTGTACTAATTGTTGATGCACATGTACTTGTGCAAATATGGGCAAATTGCTGATTGTTATCATTGTTGTTGTTAACAGTTCCGACAGAGATTACAAAGAGGCAGCAAACAGAGTGAAACGACCAAGCAGAGGCAGAGTCCTATCCCGGGGAACCACCTGGCTCTGTCCTCAGCCCCACCTTCCAACTACATGCAGTCTAAAGCTATTGTGATTCCCACGCACATTCCCAAGTCCAATGGGCCCAGGGCTTACCCCAGAAATAGTGTGGAAGGACTGAATCCCGTGAGTTGTCATCTTATATTCAAGATATAATAGATATTTTGGAATTCAGAATTTGTTCTTACGCTGAACTGAAAGAAAAATTGTACTGTATAAATGGTGCAGATAAAACCAGCTGGCACCATCTGATACCACCTGAAACAGCCTACCAACATTGGTAGGAACTTTCCACTAACATTAGGTGTCGTCCTATACTGCTCAACACATCTCAGAGTCTAATAATCACTCAGGTACCAGTTCAAGTGCCTCCTGGATTCATCCCACCACTGTCCTGCATGAACCGGTGCCTCAAAGCACCTTCCTGTTAAGCTAGGTACGTCCCAGGTCTGTCCGGCAATGGTCCAGCATCTCCCAGTGCTTTCCTGTACCGCCCAGCACCTCTCAGTACTTTCTTGTACTGCCTCTCACCTTCCAGTGCTGTCCTGCAATGGACCAGCCCCTTCCAGTGCTTTCCTGTGACCTTACAGCGCTGTCCGGCAATGGTCCAGCACCTCCTAGTGCCATCCTCTACCACCCGGCACCTCTCAGTGCTTTCCTGTATTGCCTGTCACCTTCCAGCGTTGTCCGGCAATGGTCCAGCACCTCCTAGTGCCATCCTCTACCACCCGGCACCTCTCAGTGCTTTCCTGTATTGCCTGTCACCTTCCAGCGTTGTCAGGCAATGGTCCAGTACCTCCCTGTGCTTCCTTTACTGCTTATCTCCTTCCAGCTCTGTCCTACAATGGTCTAGCACTCCTAGTGCCATGCTGTTCCGCCAGGCACCTCTCAGTGCTTTAAGCCTTCAAGTATATCATAAATCCCTTCAGTTAACTGTCGAGACAAATGTCAATGACATCAGGTCATGCAGGATTACATTAACCCTGACATGGAAAGCTCTTGAGATGTGCCACATGCTACATTAAGGCACAGGAAGTTACTGGGCCATACAGGACGGCACTGGGAGGTTGAGGCTGAAACTGACACAGAAAGTTCTGAAATATCCCCTATGGTACAGGATGGCACTGGAAGGTGCAGGGCAGGACTGGGAGCTACAGAAATGAAAAGGACAGCACTAAAAGTTACTGGGGGACACTGGACCACACCAACTAGTATCGGACAGGTTTTGAATCATCCAAAATTCACTTAGGTCCTGGTGCAGCGATTACTGTCTGTTATATATTTGTCGTGTGTGGGTGTGTATATGTGTTATGTTCTTTTTTTTTTATTTTTATATTTTTTGGGCACAAACTGCTTTTCTCGAATTGCTATTACATGCATATTTTTGGCCCTTTTCTCTATTTTTCTTCTTCAACATACAATGTGTACTGTAGTTTCTTCCATGAGGTCAGCCTATTCCTTATTCAGTAGGTAGATGTGACTACGTGTACCTCCTGACCTCCCTCTCCCTATCCTAGGTCATAATCAGCTAAGGATTTCCAGCTATCTGAAGGTGATTCGCCCATGAAAGTGAAAAAAGGACCTGCTACTGTGTGCAGACCTCAACCAAAGAAAGTGGTTTCTTTTAATTGCAGCTTCAGTACAAACTACTAGAGGATTTGCCAAAATCTGTTCCTACAAAGTTTCTTGAATGAATAACATCAGAACATTTGATGGATGCCAATCAGAACATGTCATTGCATGCAAAGTACAGATCATATTATTTGGCACTCCAGGGCCTCCAGGGTGAGTTAATTAAACGTGTGTCAAGGCATGGTATGTTTTGAGCAGCTGGCTGTGTGAGTCACTTCATTGGTAGGGCATCCAAATGTTGTCTGACTTTGACCTGAGCCATGCAGGCGGCTCTGTGAGTCCAGACCGCCCCTCCCCCCTTCCCCCGATTCTGTGAAACATATGTGATGTGGGCATGGCTCCGCGAGCCACTTCAGATCTGTCAGGTACGAATGATGTTATTTCGGACACAGCAGGACAGTTCAGTTAAACAAATGCATGTCTATACATGGCCTGCTTAAAACAGGAGACTATTTGAGTCCTTTCATTGGTAATTTCTCCAGAGTAAGTTAAGCAAACATGTGTCTAGCCATGACCTGTTTTGAGCAGGGTGTCTCTGTGAGTCACTTTAGTGATCTGGCCTCCGAGTGTGTTAAGCAAACTTGTGTCTAAGCATGGCCTATTTCAAGGAAACAGCTAAGTGAGTCACTTCAGTGATAAGGTCTCTAATCTGTTAAGCAAATGTGTGTTGAGGCATGGCGTATTTATGGCAAGCAGCTGTGTGAGTTATTTCATTGGTAGGGCCCCCATTGTAAGTTAAACAAAAGTGTATATAGTGATGGCCTGTTTTGAGCAGGCGCCTGTGAGAGTCACTTCAGTCGTAGAGCCTCCAGTGTGTGCTAAACAAACGTGTGTGTAGGCATGGCCTGTTTCAAGCTGCAGTCCTGAATCAGTTAAATGTGTGTCTAGTGATGGTCTGTTTTGAGCAGGCACCTGTGAGATTGACTTCAGTCGTAGAACCTAGGCATGGCCTATTTATAGCAAGCAGCTATGTGGGTCACTTCAGTGATAGGACCGCCAGAATCAGTTAAACAAATGTGTGTGTAGGCATGGCCTGTTTCGAGCAGGCCCCTTCAGGTGTGAGTTACTTCAGTGGTAGGCCTCCAGTCTGCCAAACAAATGTATGTCTAGGTATTCGGAGGAGGCAGCTGCGTGTATGTGAGTCACTTCAGTGGTAGGCCTCCAGAGCCTGTTAAACAAACGTGTGTTAGTGAGTGGCCTGTTTCGAGCAGGCGGATATAGGTGTGAGTCATTTCAGTGGTAGGGCCTCCACAGTCTGAGAGACAAATACTAGACATGGCTTGTTTCAAGCAGGTGGCAACATGTGAGTCACTTCAGTGATAAGGCCTCCTAAATGAGTTAAAGACAAGTGTGTGTAGGCATGGCCTGTTCAGAACAAGCAGCTTTCGATTTGAGTCACTACAGTGGGAGGGACTCCAGAGCCAGTTAAACCAATGTGTGTGTAGGCATGGCCTTAGAGAGCAGCCAGTCCTGTGACTCACTTGAGACATAGCCCTCAGAAGCCAGGCAGCTGCTGGAGGAGGATGCAGTATTATTATGTCTGGCCATGGCGGAGGCTGGGGCCTGGCCGCATCAGGCTGTGATTTAGTGAGTATTTCGTCTTCTGACTGCCTTCTGTTGTTGTCTTCAGAGAGTCAAATGGCATTTCATGCATATAGTGGGAACCTTATGGTTACCGCAAGACATACATTTATGGCGGTGGTCTAGCGCAGGCTGCATCCGTACACCGTAGCTACTGTAACCATTTGAAACGTTTGAGGATTGCTTCATTTACGAGCTCGTCTGCAAGTGTGTGTAAAAAGATCGCTTATGGGCTAGGGCGGGGTGGGTACATGTTAAATGAGGGCTCTTTAATTTAGTGACTAATTGCAGACGATCTTCCTGATTCTGTTAACGTGAGTCGGTACGTGTGGATTGTCACACTTTGCACTGTCAGTGTGCTGAAGGCTGTGTATCAGCATGTGATCAGCGAACATGCTGTCTAATGATGACCCTATGTTGATGCAGTGTTACACATTAGTACAGCAAGACATTTACTCTTCAGACATGTCTGAGAATTGAGGTCTAACACATGGGATGCCAGGTCTGCTCTGGTACCAGACAATTTCTTTATAGAAACTCAGTTTTAACAAATCAGAAAACTCAATATTTTAAACTCACCAATGTATGTAAAATGTATCGGGAACTCATTTATTTGATCAAAACTCAATGTACAATTTGTCTGAAACTCAATATTCCTGACATTTCTTGCTGTGGTTACCACTACGAGAAAGCAGCGAGAAGAAACCCTGAGTATATCGCTTGCTAATGCTATGCAGGTTCAGGCCTGTATATATTTTAACTGTGTTTGAATACCATAATGTGTTACGTTCTGTGAGTGAATGCTGATGATGTCTCTCTGGAGGGTTCCTCATGCTGAGATTTGTGTGATAACCAGTAGGTTCTGATGTATACAGTGTACCATTATGTGGATTAAGGATTTGCAGTACATGTACATGGCGTGCTGGGGGGGGGGGGTTGGCTATTGATATGGTGTGAACAGCAGTGCTGGCTGGCTGGTTGGTTGGCTAGCTAGCTAGGGGCTTGTCATGCGCTCAGGCTGCCAGGGCAGTATTGATAATTCTCACTGAAGCACTGCTAGCAGCCCGGTGAGGTGACTTTGACACCAGACACAGACATTTAAATTCAGAATAGGGTGTACATGTTATAAGATACACAGAGTTCTTCAGGTACACGTGTGTGTGTGTGTAGGCTTCACCAATGTGCTGATACACTGTGGGTGTACGGATGCATGAATAACGCTGTAGCTCACTTCATGCAGGCTGTCGACCTATACCATAAGTTGTAGTTTACCATATATATATGTACAATGTTTCAGATTATATCTAATATAACCGTTGAGATGTTATATTAGATATTAGGTATATTTTTCGACTTGTAACTGACATTAAGGTTTTTTGATCCGTTTTTGTTAAATAATGTTTGTGTGTTTTGTTGGGTTTTGAATGTTCACCACATCAAGGACTATTAACTGTTTCCTGGTTTAAACATGTGCTCGCCATGATGTGGCTGAGATACTGCAGACATGGTGTTATGCCGTAATCATTCATTCATTCATTCCCTGAATAATGTTCGTTGCAACCATACTCCTAACCAATCCAATTTGTATGCTGTTGTAATTGACTGAGGAAAAGAAGACAGAACTTTGAAACCCTTGAAACTGATGTTGACATGTGAAAGTCTGTTACGTGCTGTGAGGCAGGTAGTACAAAGCCCTGAATAAATTATTACATACATGTACATATTTATACATTCACGTGTGGTTGATCTGAAAAAAAAAAGAGAAAGAAAAAGAAAAAAAAAGAAAACACATGTTCCCTGTTCATATATGTAATGCACATGTATTCTTCTTGCACTTGAACTTTTGATTGATCTTGTTTCATATTGACGCATCAGCCCATGGTTCCCTGATGGTTATTACCGACTTCATTTTCTGTGCTGTCTGGTGTCTTCAGCATGGCCTTCCAGTGAGGCAGCATTTTGAGTACTTGTACATGTGTGCGCATGTATTTTGACATTTGGATTGCTCTTCATGTATTAAAAGGCAATCCTCTGAAATATGTGTACATAAAAGAAAAATGATGTTGAAATGTCAAACCACAAGAAAAGGAAGAAACAAACAAACAAACAAACTTCTGAAAGATCAGCCCACATTTAAAGCTTGCTGAGTTTGACATTTAGATTTTTTTCTTTTTATAAACCTTTTAAAGTGAACACTGCCCTAGATACTGAACTTTTCTGGGCTTCAAACTTCCCCAGGCATTTTAACTTGCTTATTCATTATTGACATCTTGGAAGTCCGCCAGATTTTATGTTACATGTAAGTCCTTTCTTCTGGTTTACCAACTGTGACATGCATGGGTATGCTGCTAATGAAACTGACATCAGCTAGATGTACACTGCTGTACATTCACATCCCTTCAGGCAATGTCATGTTTCTGTACTGTTGAACCATGGCATACATGTATAATATACAGATAGCCCACGCCACGGGGTTTTGTATGGAAAATCGTGAGTTAGAGAGAAGTGATGTTCATCGAGTGCAGAGCACGAATTGAATATCACTTGTCGAGAGCTCACAATTTCCCATAGACAATCCCATGGCATGGACTAATTGTTTTATTATATCAAAAGAAAGCTGAAGAGAAAGGAGAAGACATGACCTGCTCTGCTGAAGCACAAACTTGCTAGACTTCTTTGCCATTGCTAGATGAGAAAGCCCTCATCTGACTGTTTACTTTGTCAGCAAGTGGACTGGTAGATAACTTGCAGGTCTGTCAAGCTCTTGAAGGAGCGGTGGGTTTTTGAGGTGTTAAAACCGCTCAGCCGTTCATTGTTGGCTATTCCTGTGTTACATGTGTACCATCGGACCAGTACAGTCTAACTGGTTGTGACTGGTTATGCTCATGGCTCCCTGTTCACCTGTGGTATGTGTACTGGGTGACTGGTTATGCTCAAGACTCACTGTTCACCTGTGGTATGTGTACCGGGTGACTGGTTATGCTAAAGGCTCGCCGTTCACCTGTGGTGTATGTGTACTGGGTGACTGGTTATGCTCAAGGCTCCCTGTTCACCTGTGGTATATGTGCTGGGTGACTTGTTATGCTAAAGGCTCACCGTTCACCTGTGGTGTATGTGTACTGGGTGACTTGTTATGCTAACGGCTCCCTGTTCACCTGTGGTGTATGTGTACTGGGTGACTGGTTATGCTAAAGGCTCACCGTTCACCTGTGGTGTATGTGTACGGGGTGACTGGTTATGCTAAAGGCTCACCGTTCACCTGTGGTGTATGTGTACCGGGTGACTGGTTATGCTAAAGGCTCACTGTTCACCTGTGGTGTATGTGTACCGGGTGACTGGTTATGCTAAAGGCTCACTGTTCACCTGTGGTGTATGTGTACTGGGTGACTGGTTATGCTAAAGGCTCACTGTTCACCTGTGGTGTATGTGTACCGGGTGACTGGTTATGCTAAAGGCTCACTGTTCACCTGTGGTGTATGTGTACTGGGTGACTGGTTATGCTAAAGGCTCACTGTTCACCTGTGGTGTATGTGTACCGGGTGACTGGTTATGCGAAAGGCTCACCGTTCACCTGTGGTGTATGTGTACCGGGTGACTGGTTATGCTAAAGGCTCACTGTTCACCTGTGGTGTATGTGTACTGGGTGACTGGTTATGCTAAAGGCTCACCGTTCGCCTGTGGTGTATGTGTACTGGGTGACTGGTTATGCTAAAGGCTCACTGTTCACCTGTGGTGTATGTGTACTGGGTGACTTGTTATGCGAAAGGCTCACCGTTCACCTGTGGTGTATGTGTACCGGGTGACTGGTTATGCTAAAGGCTCACTGTTCACCTGTGGTGTATGTGTACTGGGTGACTGGTTATGCTAAAGGCTCACCGTTCACCTGTGGTGTATGTGTACTGGGTGACTTGTTATGCTAAAGGCTCGCCGTTCACCTGTGGTATGTGTACCTGGTTATGCTAAAGGCTCGTTCACCTGTGGTGTATGTGTACCGGGTGACTGGTTATGCTAAAGGCTCACCGTTCACCTGTGGTGTATGTGTACCGGGTGACTGGTTATGCTAAAGGCTCACCGTTCACCTGTGGTGTATGTGTACCGGGTGACTGGTTATGCTAAAGGCTCACCGTTCACCTGTGATGTATGTGTACCGGGTGACTGGTTATGCTAAAGGCTCACCGTTCACCTGTGATGTATGTGTACCGGGTGACTGGTTATGCTAAAGGCTCACCGTTCACCTGTGGTGTATGTGTACTGGGTGACTGGTTATGCTAAAGACTCACTGTTCACCTGTGGTGTATGTGTACCGGGTGACTGGTTATGCGAAAGGGTCACCCCGACTGGCTGTTATTCCGTCAGTATAGCCTCGATCTTGTCTATTTCTGCGGCTGTCCCTGTTGACTTGACTGTTGCAGCAGTTAACAGTCTTCTTGAAGACAAATGAGCTCCAGTGAAATCCGGTAGCCAAGGACAGGCCAGAATTATCCATTCTCTGCACCTGTAGGCAATTCACTGTGGCCATTATCCTGTGCTTTTTTGCCGCGGTGATGGGGACATTATTGCAGTGGTCTTACTTGCAGGCGTGTGAAGCTCTTGAAGGATCGGTGGGTTTTTGAGGCCTTTAAACCTGCTCAGCCGTTCATTGTTGGCTTTAACAGGGTTCTTTATTGGCGTGCAGTTGTATGGGGTTGACATAAATGGATCTGAAAAACCTAAGTGTATATATAATACAGGCAGTGACTTCAAGCATACATGAAAGGAGTTGTTTGTATGTCTTAATATGCAGTTTATGATGTGTTAAAACATTTATGAGTACAAAAAAAAAAAATTCTCAACCTTCTCTTTTGGGGGTAAAATGGCTTTAAAGTACAATTTTGTTAAGTCCTCAACTGCCAGTACGAAAATTAAGTAGCCTGCAATTGTGACGTCAACAGTGAAGTAAAACTGTTAAAAACACACTAGGGGACGAGGGAGAACTGACCGAATAGGGGTAGGCACTTGCCAGGCAATGTCCTGCAGAGCGTGAGCATGGCACCTGGGCTACACCGCATCATCTTAATCGTCAACCTCCTGGGTTGGCTGTTCATTTTCCTTGTTACTTAATCCACATATTTTCCCCAAGGGTCTCCGTGAAAAAACTGTTGGAGCAGCATCGGGTCGCAATCCGCTTAGGGTTCGTTGATATCCAAACCGGGCCATTTCAGTCGGACTACACTCGAAACAAGTGGGAATGAAGTGATCGGAGCAAACTTTGCTGTGGTCATTTGGGGAGAAGTTGGTTTGTTTTGTTTTCCTTATCCATTCCTGTCTGAATGTCACATCACAAGGAAATCAGAAAAAGCTAACGCCGAAACCTTCCCACACTTGTTGGAACAACCAAAAATGCCACACCAAACCATTTCTCAAGGGAGAAAAATATCTAGGAATGAATATGTTGTTCGCTTGTAGGAAAACAAGATGGCACCAATTGAATATATGCTTGGGTTCATCACTATAGCTACCAGGGCTCTGGGCACTTCGGGGGTTTAAGCAATACTGTGAGAAAATTCATCGATGACGTCATTTCCGAAAAAAATCTGACCATGGACTGAAAAGATGCATGAAATAAAGGTATAATTAACAGGTATAAAATATACCCCAAAAATGAAAATTGAAAAAAAAAAAATTTTTGGAGATAAGTTTTTTTCATTTGGCTGATAAATATAATCTTAGTTATCAAGATCCTTATCATGTAACCTTTCAGGTGTATCTTTTGTAGCACATTATTAAAGTAAACGTTTTTAGATGGAAAGATTTTTCCTGAATATGTTCAGTGACGTAATTTAAGCCCGAGAGTGTATAATTAATCAGAATTTCGCAAGGAGTGGATTGTGACTGTATCATGTGGGTTGGTTAGGGGAAAACAAGCTGCCCAGCAGAAAGCTTGATCTGATACACAATGTAGGTATATGTATTCTGTGATTCTTCAGCCTTTTCACATGTTTGCAAGGTATTTATCCATGCATTTTCTATTCAATCTGTGTTTGACTGATAAAATTTTTGTGAAGCCCTGAAACTGACCAATCCAACCAATGTAGTTTTGTCTCCATGATTAAGTGACAGGTGTGCATAAATTCCAGTGAATTTAACTCTTTCATATGCAAAAAGGTTGAAGAATTAAGGTTATGTGTTTTCTGAAATCCTTTTCAGTACGATTTGACATTGACCGTTTCCCACTGTCCGAGGCAGGTCAAATCAAATACGAGGACATTTTAGATCTGGCCTGTCTGAGTGGACAGGTTAGGTTGACAGAATTAATTAAATTCTGCTTTTCTAAGTAGTACATGAAATTAAATTACTGTGCTAAAATAAATGTTCGAAGTGAACTCCACGTTCTTTGTTAGTAAGTGTGTTAGTTTCCGCAGACAACTATGCATATATCATGATGTATGTGTAGATGGAAAATTAGACTCGGCAAGAATCATGTTTATGTAAATCAGCGCCAAGTTCTGGTTAAAAATATGCATAGTGACAATGTGGACAAGTAATTCCGGACCTGCCAGACTGGACAGGTCACCTACAAAAGAAACGTCAAACTGAAAATAGAACAATAAATTCAGAATACTTAGTTGAACCACATTGTATATGTATTATGTATTCAGGAATGCCCATGTATTACCCACATGGTAAGTTGATTGCTTTATGCCACTATACCTACATGCACATTGTATATAATATTTATAAAAGTAGTTCACCATTACATTTTTCCTTATTATTATTACTGTTGTAGAAAAAGGCATTGAGATTAAATGGTTGAGTGACACCATTAATAGGATCCATTTTCTTTGCATTTCCACTTTGCGAGCTTAGGACATCAGTACTGTGCAACTCTGCAGACAGGTTCTACTGAAATGCTGAACATGTCATAAAAAAAACATTCTTTGGTCTAGACAAGTAATCACATGGCCCTTCCACTACTCTACAACGCCCTGGGAAGATCCCATTGAACACTAATAGCGCCACCTACTGTCCGGCTTTCACCTGATCAGTTCGTCTCTGGTTCTGTGTTGCATTTTTCTCATTAGATTGGATGTCTTGCATCTGCAACTATGTCCGACCTCTAACGCTAAGTCATGATAAACTCAAGCTGACTCCACCTAAATCTCGGTAAAGCATGAAGGCACCATGTTTGATGGCACAAAGCATTATGGGGACAACACTCACCCCTTCAACATCTCTACCACCATAAAATGTATCCCAGAATTGACACTGTTTTGACAAGTTGTTCATTCTTTAGAGCAGTATCTAGACGATGGCGACAGTTGATCCTCTTTAATAAACACTTGAAGTATTTCACATTTGTTGGCAACAATGGCTGCGAAGGTTGATATTAAATAGCTGAGCATAAGTTGCTAGGATAAAATTTAAGGAGCCTTAGATCGGGATGCTTAGCTTCATCAAACATGGTGAACGCTGGTGTGTGCCGAGAGAGATAGAACTGGCTCAAGTTTTCTTATGACTTAACAGTTGGCGTCAGGGGTTGGAAATTGTTGCGGATGCAAAGCGTCCAACCTAATGAGAAAAATGCAGTACAAAAGCAGAGCCGAAGTGGTCGGGTGAAAGCCGGACAGCAGGTGGCCGAGATTGCACTATTAGTGTTCAATGGCGCCTTCCCATGGCGTTGTAGCGTAGTGGAAAGGCCGTGTGATTACTTGGCTACTTTTGGTCTAGACAAGCAACCACAAACTATTAGTTTTTGTGTGAAATGAATAATGCAGTTCGGGATTATGAAGTGCGGTTGAAGTTTGTTTCCTGTTCGAAAAAAGGTTATACAGGGTAGGGGAAATGACCTAAAATTTCGCCCATGACTGTGTACGTGAAAGCTGCATATTGTACCTCCAGTTGAGAGTTCTGTTGATCTTAGGAATGTGCTTTGAGGTTTATTTTGATGTCCTGCATGCACAAGAAAAATGCAAGTTTCACCACAAAAAATGTACCGCTTGAAGTCATTTGTTTGCCTGTAAAATTTGGAATTTGTACTATTTTTTTTTTTTTTTTTTTTTTTTTTTTTTTTTGTTGGATGATGTGAAGTGGTATAGTGGCTGTGGTATAATGGTGTAGTGTGTTTTTGTGGAGGCCTGGGTACTGAGTCTTCCAGGTTACGTTGTCGCAGGTTAGGTAGAGTGTGCGTGGCCCTTTGCTGGTTGATCTCAGCGATATGGTAGAGAAATGCAGCCGATCAATATTCACTGGTTTTTGTGAGTCCGCGGCCATCTGGCCAGCATGTCATTCTGACACAGATCTCCCTGCCCTAGCTGGCAGGCCATGGCGGCTTCCTTTATAATGCCAGCTCAGGCCTATGTAACAGTATCCTGCTGCTTCAGGACATGACCTCGCTACCCCTCCCTCTCCCCCTACCCCTCCCCCAGCTCTCGCTTTCTCCCTCCCTCCATTCAAGCCATTGAGCGTCTCTAACCCCATCTCACACAGATCTGCATTACACTGCACAGATTAACAGAAATACTGGAGCCATCAGGTGTGTGTGTGTGTGTGTGTGGAGTCGAGGAGAGAGGTGGGGTGTGAGGGGAGCCGGCTTGAGAGAGCTGTGGGGAGTCAGGGCAGACTGCCAACCGACAAAGCTGTTAATATGGCCCAACACACCTGGCAGCGTAAGCTCATTTGAAGAGCAGCTTCTACACCAGTGCACATCATGTACATGTAACTGATGTGTGTGCATGTGATGAAAAAGACCTCCAAGCGACTCATGCAGACATCGACATGCATACACACTGCAATATAAATGCACCTCATTTAGTTTTGAATGTCTGCCTTGGTGGGTTGGTGATTTGAGCATCCACCTCGGTGGCCTGATGGTTTGAGCGTCCGCCTTGGTGACCTGGTGGTTTGAGTATCCACCTCGGTGGCCTGATGGTTTGAGCGTCTACCTCGGTGGCCTGGTGGTTTGAGCGTCCGCCTTGGTGGCCTGATGGTTTGAGCGTCCGCCTTGGTGACCTGGTGGTTTGAGTATCCACCTCGGTGGCCTGATGGTTTGAGTGTCTACCTCGGTGGCCTGGTGGTTTGAGCGTCCGCCTTGGTGGCTTGGTGGTTTGAGCGTCCGCCTTGGTGGCCTGATGGTTTGAGCGTCCGCCTTGGTGGCCTGGTGATTTGAGCGTCAGCCTGGGTGGCCTGGTGGTTTGAGCATCCACCTCGGTGGCCTGATGGTTTGAGCGTCTACCTCGGTGGCCTGGTGGTTTGAGCGTCCGCCTTGGTGGCCTGATGGTTTGAGCGTCTGCCTTGGTGGCCTGATGGTTTGAGCGTCCGCCTTGGTGGCCTGGTGGTTTGAGCGTCTACCTCGGTGGCCTGATGGTTTGAGCGTCTACCTCGGTGGCCTGGTGGTTTGAGCGTCCGCCTTGGTGGCCTGATGGTTTGAGCGTCCGCCTTGGTGGCCTGATGGTTTGAGCGTCCGCCTCGGTGGCCTGATGGTTTGAGCGTCTGCCTCGGTGGCCTGGTGGTTTGAGCGTCCACCTCGGTGGCCTGGTGGTTTGAGCGTCCGCCTTGGTGGCCTGGTGGTTTGAGCGTCCGCCTCGGTGGCCTGGTGGTTTGAGCGTCCGCCTTGGTGGCCTGGTGGTTTGAGCGTCCACCTTGGTGACCTGGTGGTTTGAGTGTCCGCCTTGGTGGCCTGGTGGTTTGAGCGTCTACCTTGGTGACCTGGTGGTTTGAGTGTCCGCCTTGGTGGCCTGGTGGTTTGAGCGTCCACCTTGGTGACCTGGTGGTTTGAGTGTCCGCCTTGGTGGCCTGATGGTTTGAGCGTCTACCTTGGTGGCCTGGTGGTTTGAGTGTCCGCCTTGGTGGCCTGATGGTTTGAGCGTCTACCTTGGTGACCTGGTGGTTTGAGTGTCCGCCTTGGTGGCCTGGTGGTTTGAGCGTCTACCTTGGTGACCTGGTGGTTTGAGTGTCCGCCTTGGTGGCCTGGTGGTTTGAGCGTCCACCTTGGTGACCTGGTGGTTTGAGTGTCCGCCTTGGTGGCCTGATGGTTTGAGCGTCTACCTTGGTGGCCTGGTGGTTTGAGTGTCCGCCTTGGTGACCTGGTGGTTTGAGCGTCTACCTCGGTGGCCTGGTGGTTTAAGTGTCCTGCCTCAGGATTGGGAATCCTGGGTGGAGTCGTACCAAATGCGTAAAAAATGGTACTTGTTGCTGTCTCACTTTGCACCCAACACTGATAGGCTACAGCAAGGAAACGGGGCCGGTCAACCTCGTGTCAGTATAATGTCACAGGGTGGGTTGTCATGTCTGATGTCCCCGGCAAGAAGTTCCAAAGGGGAACAGCATTTTGGCGGCATGGACTCGCCCTGTCACAAGAAGACACAGTATATATACATGTGCATGCTTATAAGCAAACCCCAAGAACATATACATACATCAAGACATTTGCCTTTGGTTATGATCTTCCTAGTTCCTGGAAATGTACACACAAACCAATGCATGTGCATCTACAATGCATAAGTATGTGCTGTGTGTAATCATGCATATGATACAAGTGGAAAATTGGAGCTTCAATGCTCAGCCACTATTAATCCTGTCTCATTGGGCCTGTCAGGTTAAACCTTACATGGAAAGACTTGGTAAAAATGAAGTTAAGGTGAGTGAAAATACCATTGGAAACTGGATCTGAAAATATATTCATTGAAGTTTGTAGATTTTTTTTTCTATGGACCTAAAGCAGAAATATAATGTCATATTAGCGTTTTCATACACATGTAGTCATTACATTTGACAAGAGCTTTATTCAGAGCTGAAAACAAAGGTGTAGACAAAGTTGTGTGACGTCACCAGTGAACCACATTATCAATATGGTCCATAAAACCTACCTAACAATCAAAATAATTCACTGCATTTATTTTGGTAAAAAAAAATCTAGAAAATTCAGTGAAGGTATTTTGAGATACACTTTTTAATGGTCTTTTCGCTCACCATAATTCATTTTTATGAGGTCTTTTCCTTTAAACATTTATGGATTCACAAGCTGCTAAGCCGGGAGCTTTTGACGTAAAACAAAGCTAATGTACATGTGCGAAGCCTACATGTACATTTATGCACTGCATGGAGATAGCCATAAGGGAAAGACTTCGCGAAAATGAAGTTATGGTGGTTGAAAAGGCCACTAAGTACTGTCACCGAAAATGCCTTCTCTGATATATATATATATATATTTTTAAGATGTTTTTTTTTCCTTCAAATTAAATGCAGTCATATGTTTTAATTGTATGGTGGGCTTTGTTGACTGTATTGGATAATGTTCACTGTTGGTTCATCATTGACCTCATGCCAACTTTTCTCTGGCCCTAAAGCAGAACTTTTTAGTTTTTCCATACACAGGCACACATTACAAGAGTACGGCTCAGAAAACTTTATTCAGAACTGAACATAAAGCTGTACAAGAAGTTTTGTGAGGTCACTGGTGAACATTAACAAAATGGTCAATAAAACCCCTGTTCCAACAACACACGTACACCTTGTGATCTTCAAGGGTTTCTCACTTAACAGGTCACCGTAATATGGCTTTGGCTATTAACATAGATTTCACCATTTATTGCTTGGCAGCCTGATTTTTTTTTTTCAAGCACAGCTACTTTACATTGTAGGTTTAACATTGTATGTCTAGAAAGCACCCAGCCCATTCTGTGTCTAGCAGTGTATGTTGTACGTTGTACATACAGGCATGGTTGTAACAAGCTTACAGGAAATGACGTGTTAGAAAGGTGTGTATCTATTTATTTGATTGGTGTGTTTTACGCTATACTCAAGAATATTTCGCTTAAATACTTGACAGTGGCCTGTATTCTGGTGGGAAGAAACCCACGACAATTGGCAGGTTGCTGGCAGGCTTTCCCACGTACGTCTGGAGAGGAAACCTTGACCTTACAGTGACTGAAAAAAAGGCACACAAATGCACATGTGCATATATTAATGTAGTTTACATGCTGTAGTTCCTATACAGAAGTATAATACATACGTTAATATACTGAATGGAAGTACAACTAAACAACAGTACTGTGGCTGTAAATCTGCCAAATGCAATCTTGGCACACCAGGAATAAATGGAACAATATATCTGCTGTTAAAGTCTGCATGCGCCTAGAGAAGTGCGTCTGTTTCTGAATTAGTTAATGGGTTTGATGCTGAATTGCACTGAAATATAAACCTTCTTGATCTGTATCTGCAGATGTGGAGTGTTGGTTTGGAATTGTGTAGAGTAAATTATGCTCTGTGATAGGAAGCTTTACAGATGTGACCTGGGCCCAGTCTCCCCATGTACATGAAACTATAAATATTTAACCTGACCTGGCCTGTGTAGCTGGCCCTGTGTCCATTTGGGTCAAACGTCTAGGGACAAATCCATCGAGTGCAATTGATTTTACTCGGATGAAGTGGTGTTGTGGACTTGTGTGCCTGAGTGGTCTGATCAGCTCGACCAGGAGTGCCATTCCCCTGGCCTGCGTTAAGCTGCTGGGAGGGCAGATGAGGGTTCAGCTGTGTAGGACATGTATCTATATGTATATCAAGACACTGTACATGTACAGTGGCTGGAAGTCAGCATTACCCTTACCTTGTACCTTAAGATGCACATTTTAGAAGTGGGACTGACTGGAAATCTTGGAATTTTTGGACTGTACCAAACCTAGTTCTTCCAAAGAAATGTCTATACCAGTATGCTTAGGTTTCACCCGGAACTTAACGTTTTTCAGTCCCGTGTACCTTGTATCGATGTGAGTGTGTAACCAGGCAGATGATGTTTTCACCGCTGGTTAGCTAAGCTTTGGTAGGGTGGACAGAAGGAACACAACAAATAAGTGGAGGCATCTTTTGTATTCCAGACACCCTGGACAGACTGGAGATACCCTAGAGTCACTGTAACTGGAACTAACTTTAACAAATCACTGACCAGAGCTATGACTTCAACTCAGACTGCTCAGTACACATTATGACAAGCCTTGTATAGCCCCAGTGAGGTACCACTCAACAACGAAAACACTGCATTTACAAACAACATAATGTGTACATACAAAAGCATTTAACCATCACTAAATTGTCAAGGTATACTGTGTAAGCATATTAAATATGAAAAAACTACTTTCCTAACTACGTAACACTTAATCCGTAAAAAATAAGTCACATTAAATTCTACATTGAACCTATCACAACTTCTCAGATATTGACCCAGCTATAATCTAACAGTGACCATATTATAGTGCGTGATGACAGGAGCACACTCCTATCCAACATCACTACTTAATATGATAAACTTATTGTGAATTTTATCCACACAGTCATGAAACTTAAAACACAAGCCTAAATAAAGCGTGCAAGACCACAACATTTAAACTACAGCTTCATTACACATGTGGACATGCGTACTTTGTCATCTTGTGGCAGGGCAAGACTATGCTGCCAAAGTGCTGTGGCCACTTAAACATCCTGCTGAAGACACCAGACATGACACTCCACCCAGTCACATTATCCTGACACCCGGTTGAGCAGTTCTGTTTACTTGCTCTAACCTCTTCACACTGTAACATTGAGGGAGATGAGATTATGAAGAAAAGTGCTGAAGATATATTTAAAAATTTCAATAAAAGCAGACCGTCCCCACATGCTGATCACAATTGATCATGTCCTGCTATGTCTGAAGTTTAATATTATGTACATGTATGTTGTAATTGAGGCTGATAAGTTGTCTGTAGTTTAAATGCATGGCTCATGATGGTTTTCACCCCACACCTTTCTTATTGTACACGTATGTGTAAACTGTCACCCCGAAAAGTGAAAGAAAGAACAACTTTGTCATGGACGAAATTTAGAGGAATTACATGTTCCATAGGTGTACCTCAGTTTACAGTTTGCCTGGACGCATTTTAATGTCATCTGTGACATATATAATTAGTTTTTAAAACCCATAATATGCACATGCTCATGTGTTTTACAATGTACATGTATTTGTTATCCAATACAGTCTCTTTGCATAGTGTACATGCAAGCGTTTCTTTGTTAGTTTTTTTTTTCTTGTTTCACTCTGACATCCCTTGTTAATACCAAAAAATACAAAACATTTTGTCACAGAAAATGCTGGAAAAATTTTGATGCTACCATCAGTACATGTATATACCACAACAGCATTTACAGAACAATTCATGCAGTGCCTTTGTAGTCAGAACCCTGTTGTATTCTGTGTCTGATTTTGACGAAAGGAAATTCACATTATTCATGTGTGAATTACCTTTATCAAGCATGGTGTACATGTGTGTACATTGAATTGAATGTGTGGTATTTTGAACAGCATTTTTCTTTTTACTCCTTCACCTAACACATGTACATGTATTAGCAAAGTGTACATGGTGGTGGTTTGATTTGTATTTCTTACTCCTCCCCTCTCCTACCCCTAGATTCTGTCTCCATTCGTGCCATTTGCACCACTGTGTCTAGTGAAAAATATTTGTGTAATAATATATCAAACTTTTCGCACGTTTGAAAGATGCAATCCTACATTGCACCAATGTAGTTTTGTCTTCAAATCAAATAAAAAGGTGCATAAACTACACTGCAAGTTGCTCTTCAGTCTGTCACGTGCGAAAAATGTTGGGAAATTAGGATATTGTTTAAAAAGATTGCTGAGTGGAGTCCTATGGGATTGACTTGGTATGGTGATCTTTGTACAGTATGTAAATGGCATTGATTATTTTAATATTTTAATGTTTTGCAGGAAATAGAAAACTTAACTATTTCAAGTGGGGAAGAGCCAGATGAAAAGGTGAGTTTAGGTGTTTTGTCATTGGTGGTGCTGTGGACAAAAACATTGATCTCGCAACAACTGATTGGTTCCTTTAATATGCAAATTGCCTGAAAGAACTTGACTGGTCAGAAACTGGCTACACTGGTTGATTGTATATGAGGAATTACTCCCAGACAATTTCCACAGTAGTGGGGAAAACAGAAAAAGACTTGTGCATGCACGCCATTCCCCCCCCCAATCATAAAGAATCCTTCCAAACACAGTACACATAATGGGATCTTTTTAATATGATTATTACTTTTTCCCCAGCAAAAATAAATTTCCAAACCGGGCTGGAATTCTTGGTGTCAGTTAAGAAGTCATATGTCTGAATGGAATGTAAACTGTAGAGATACATATAGCCGTAGATAATAAAGCAGGCTAACCAAATGAGCTAGCATTCAAATGTAGTATTATTATTTTCCTGCTAAAAATTTGTCAATGGAGAAGGATCCATAGGAAGTAAAAGTGCCATATCGCTGAGTTTTCTTCTCTTAGACAATATCCAGATGGCGCTGGAAGTAACTCAGTATTATATCCCATTATGCTAAATTTCTTGCAGATGTACATGGGCTCATTTTGTTTATGAGGGACAGTTGGACATTTTTGTAGGCTTTTAATATTGTTCGAACATTTTCTTTCAGATTTCAGACCATGTTTTTCTTCAAGATGGTCGCCGTGCTCCCGGCCCTGATGTGTGTCGGGGAAGCAGCACGCGGAGTATAGACACTCAGACACCCTCAGGGTATGTGGACGAGGGGGCCACCAGCAGCTCGGGCAGTCGCTCGCACTCTGTTAGTCCAGCTCTTCCCATCATGCCCGCCGGGCCCATGGATAACTCGCGTCCGTCCAGCGCCGGGGATTCCCTAGATGTTTGTGCCACAGTCAAAGAGGCAGAGGTCAAAGTTGAAGAAAAGGGTTGGTGAACATTTTGTTTTCTTAAACTCGAGATTTGCAAGTGTGTGAAGACATATCATGTTGGGTCTTGCTGACAAACTGTCTTCTCTGTGTTTTCCTTTGACTTAACTGGAAATTTCTAGGAATAAGAGAGAATAGTTTTAGGGCTCCCTGCAAAAAATCTCTCCTAAGGTGATGGAAAAAAATGATTGAATCCTGTGTGAAGGGCAGTGAAGGGCTTATGAAGGTTTTAATAGTATGGGCACTGCGGTTTCCTCCACACACAATAATGATAAACGTCGTCAATCTGCAAATGTTAGCGGGTTTCCCCTGGACGCTGCCCGGTTTCCTCCCACCATAATGCTGGTTGACGTTGTATAAGAGAAATAAGAGTTAAACACCAATCAAATAAATATAAAATGGCTGTGATATAAGCAGAATATTGATGGACATGGCTGTAAATGCACCAGTCATTCTATCATTCAATAGGACTGTGTTGTTTTGACTTAGCAGGTGGTGATAATGAAGTATCCTCCGAGTCGCCCGACGTTAACTTACAGTCTAAGGCAGCAAGTCCCATGCCCAACAAGTCCTGTTCTTTCGTCCGGGAACCGCCAGATGGATGTGAGCGGGTCAAGGCCATCGACGAAAAAGAGTAAGAACAAAAATAAACAACACACCCCTCCCCCTTCACTTTTCCTGTCGAGACCAGCCTATGGGGAACCTTTCAAGGTTTAAAATAATTTGGGTAAAATCAGGGTAATGTAGTGCTCATTCCTGCCATTGCAGTGATAATTTCTGGGTGTAGCAGTACTAATGTACATGTTACGAGAGAACAGAGGGCCATCCTGGCCGAGGTGGCTACCACACTAGCGCAGAGCAGTAACCCAACAGACTCTCACCAATGTGGTGGTTATGAGTTCAAGTTTAACTCATGACGGGTTCCTCTTCAGCCCTACGTAGGAAGGTCCACTAGCAACCTGCGGATGGCTGTGGGTTTCCCCCAGGCTCTGCCCAGTTTGCTCCCTTAGTGCTGGCTGCTGTCGTATAAGTAAAATATTCTTGAGCATGGCGTAAAACACAAATCAAATAAATAAATAATATGTATTACAAGAGAAGAAGGGTCAGCCCAGCTTGGACCTGTTTATCCATTGCTGAGGAAAAGTTACTCCATTGATTGAACTTGAGATAGATCTGATTCTGTGTTTTTCTGAACATTTTTAGATTTCTCTTGCTCTTCAATGTTCATAGGGTCTTAGGGTGACATTAAGTGCATCTGTACGCACCGGGTGGGAAAGTTTGTCAGTGGCTTGTCAAAGATTGGTTTATAACCCTGGACACTCCTCCACCCATAAGTCTGGCTGCCATCATGAAAAAATAAGTGAAAAATTCTTGAGTATGGCATTAAAAACAGTAATCAAATAAATAAGTGCTCTTACGACTGCTGTCATAGACAGCGAGTGAAAATATTGTTGGATACGGGATTGCACCCTGATGAAATCAATAAATCAACACTGTGTTGAAGTTTCAACATGAGTTTTTTCTTTTTAGGCGTCCTCGAATCAAAGAACCCTTGTTTCGGCCAGTCAAACCGAACGAGTTTGTTTTACGTCCAAGTGCAGGGTCTGCATTCAGTCCGGCATCGTTGAAGGAAACCTACAGTACGATAATGAGCATGCCCGGTCACAGTGGTCACTTAGCAGTCAAGAGCCCGGTACTTCAGTCCACTGCACCCCAAACCAGCATCGAGAGTCAATGAGAGAGAGCAGTGTGCCACAGCATTCCAGACCCGGCACTGTCAACCAGCCAGCCAGCCAGCCAGCAGGACTCCAGCCCATCCCCTACCCCTGTCAGTACCCTCATTTACAGTGTTCCTGTTCTACAGAACTAGCACATGCACCAGGTTGTACCATTCTTGCGGCAGGAGCCACAGGCTGTAACTTTCATTTCATCCCCCATCTGTAAAATGCATGTTGAATTTCTAAAAAATCTGACTTCTGTTGCACACACAGTGAAGCGTGTTTGTGGGCTGTGTTCATGTTGACAGTGCTTGAACAGAGAAGTACAGTGGTGTACCGTCTGTCTGTGTGTCCGTCTCTCCGTCTGCTCCCAGATCTATGGTTCATCTCATGACTTGTGTCAAGACTCTTCTGCATTGTGCAAGCTTTAAGTCAAAAACAGTATGCACATGCCCACACATGGGATGTGTATAAGACACGGTTCATTTGCAAACAAGCGCATTTTGTCATTCAAGCTGCCAGTGAAAGTGACAGCTTAACGTAGCTGTGCCAAGGGAAGCAACTCTGGTAATGTGTGAAAAGCCCCATGTTGACTGCTATTACATTGTATATCGGCAGAGGGTGTAGCATGCCTGTGCTCATTGACACTAATTTTCATCCTGTATATAAGTAGGGCACATGTTACCAGATTTGTTTCTCTTTTTATAGGGCTGTTGTAATGTTCTAATTCTGAATTTGTCTGGTTATACATATGAATACGTGTACTTTGCACTACATACATTACATTCTACCCGTAGAATTTGTATCGCCAGTCAGAGAGACAGACCGGCACTTTCTTTACAGTCGTGCATGTGTTTTGCAGACCATCGCTTTGGTTGGATCTGTAAAATATCTGTGCTTACACAGGCACTTACATACATGTAAATATGTGTCTGTGAGTCTGGCCCCGGTCGCTCAAAGTGTGTTACCAGTTAAGCCAGGTGGTACAGTACCTGGAGTCTGGACTGAAATCCCTTTTGTTTTGTTTTAGAATGACGCTTGTATTAATGCTTGAGCCTTGATTAACCATCAAGCCCAAGATTGTTCAGTACAGCACAATACAAGGGCCAGTTTCATGAAGCATACTTAGTCTTACATGTAGCTAAGTGTGATGCGTATTTGTACAATATACATTGCAATGGTAGTGAACTAAGTCTTACTTAGCTTCAAGTGAGCCCAGGTACTGGACAAGACAGGGAAGTTTAATGTATAGTAAGCCACACACATTATCCTCTTAAGAGTTCCTTGATTTCATATCCGGTGAAAGCAGAAGGTGTTACAAAGCAGTTAGATGTTGAAGTGATTTGCTGTTAGAAAAGAGTAGTAGAGAAGACATGTTCCTATTTAAGGCCATTCAGTTGAACAGTTACTCTACTATTCAAGCCTTCAAATAGGTGACACCCCTTTGGTGAAAGTGGTATGACCCAAGAGACATTTGTCCAGTAATATATAACTTGCACAACATGGTCATATCCCTTCTTCGGAAGGGGTGTTTTCAAAAATGTCAAGCACCTATTTTACAGGCTTGCAATGTCTTCAGGCGTGTGCAGTTTTCTGTCCTGAAACTTTAGTTATTCATTGCTACATTCATCTGAATGCATGTTGCCATGTTCGACCAGTAAGGGGAAGTAAGAAAACTGTACAGGCAGGTGTTTCAGGTGAGAAAAAAAAATATGACATCACAAAAGAACGTCTGGACAAGTTGTGTGAGAGTAAAATTTAGTTAACAAGTGTGTGCAGTACGGTAGATGTACATGTGCAGTCCTGCACGTTGTGATTACATGAATGAGATGGTAATTTGTGGAGTTATGCAGATGTATCCCCTGGTGTGTGCTTGGCATGCTGGAAAAGAAAAAGGTACATGTAATTGTATATACAACATTGTTTAGTGCTGCTTTCCTTTGTGCGGAGCAAAAGTAGTGTTACAGAAGCACCTACATGTACAGGCCCCTCCCCCCTCACCTCGTGTAACTCAGGCCACACCTACTTGCCCCGCCCCACCCACCCCCCACATTATTTGGCTCGGACCATGCCCACTAATTGTCTTCTGTTTTTACCCCCTACCGTACATGTCTAAACCAGTCATTTGTTATTCTTGTATGTACATGTGCTGTCTCATAATTTCAGGTGAACTTATTTGTTGCCCAACCTTTTGTATATATATACACACAAACACACACATATACAGATATATATATATATATAACGGTTTCAAACCATGTGTGCTGTTATGTTGCCCTCCCTCATTGTTGCAAAGGCCTACATGTGCACAAATTTTTTTTTTCTTTCATGTTAATATGGAATCCAGAAACTACTTGTATATACATATATTTTGTTTTCTTTTAAGTTTTCTTTTAAAGTTGTGTGTACGTTTATGTGTAAAGATGAACCTTCATCTGATGTGGCCCTGACCCGTACAGTGTGTGCAGTTAGGAGTTGTGTGTCCTCTGCTAAAAATTTGTTACGTAAGCTTGAAGCAGTGGTTTGTTATGGTGAGTTTCTTGTACAGTTTACATGCAGTGTATATCTCCATGAATATTCATGTATAGATCTCTCGTAATATGGATTCTGCAGTTCACGATACAGTGACTTGATTTTAGAAAAGTAAACTGAAATGGCCAGCGTTAACACCATTTGAGAAAGTACGTGTACTTTGTAATACAGGCATAGTCAGCAAGAGGAAGGAAGCCGACCCTGATCTAAAGACGACATGTTAGCAAGCACATTTGTGAGGCATATTATACAGTTCAGAATGAGCCTGCCCTTGATGGCTTTGCATAGGGTCACCATGCCCAAGGCATTGGCCCTGTCAGGCTTTAGTTTTGACATGTAACCTGTATACATTTTTTGGGGGGGGCGGGGGGCATTATGGGGGGAAGGTTATGTTTTGTTACATGTTGTTTATGCTCTGTCCACCTATCCCTGATTAAGTACACTGCTTTAATAGTCTTTGTTTTATTTTAGCTTGTCTGTGATAGATTTTATTTTTTAACTGCTAGTACTCAAAACTACTGTATACCCACATGGAGTTCGACCAAACGTGTTAGTGTGCACAAGGTTCCGATGCATTCACACCTTGCTGTAAACAGCTTCAAATTTAACACATAAATATCCAGAATGTGCACCAATCTTTGACATAATAAATTTGGCCATCTTACCGGAATCTTGTTGAAAAACGGCAACAGATTCGAAGGTACAGTTTGTTGAATTTATTTGATACTGCAGATGAATTTGGTTGACGGAATTTTGATGCAGAATGGTGTTGGCTTTAATTACCGAATCCGTGTCTGGGTTAGTTGTGGATTATTCCTGATGCCTTGCCATGGTATAAAGTATGTGGCTAATGAGGTATATAGTGTATGGTTCCATCATGTGACTGTATGGACTTCTCATAATGTGTTGAGTTTTGGAATCCGGTGTATGGATCATCTTTGAGCCGGTGTGATGTGTTGTAAAATTCTTCTGCAGCTGATGCGAGTCATCAGAAGACTGCATTCGGCTCTGTGTTCGCATACATCCATTTGAAGAATTTTCCCAGTGTCACTCTGTGGTAGAGAAACTCCTTACTAGTCAGTGTTTGTGTGCAGAGTCATTTTACTGTCATGGGGAGATACTGTGTTTGACCCTAGAGTCAAATACGGCTAAGATACAGATTTTGCCAGATTCCTGACAGTTGTTGGAATGTTAGGAAGGCGTTTTGAGGTTTATCAGGAACAAAGAGTGATATTCTACTGGGGGGGAGTAAGGTTCTAGACCAAAGGTAATATTTCGTCACCTTTATTTGCATTTAAACGGTCTTATTTTCATGTGAATTTATGAGCCAAATTCCTATGCTAACTTTTGATGCGGACATGAGAAACTTAAAAAAAGTCTCTGCATAAAAACTGAAATTATCATTATAGTTTTGTTTAAATTTTTTTCGGTCACATTCCATGCAGATGAAAACATTTGTGAGGGGTGAACTTTTTTGGTCCACAGCGGTTCGGCCGGGAAAAAGTTATATACTGTCAACAGGGACCAAAAGATAATAGACAGGAAGGAATACAGTACCTGGAAATCACCAGCAATTTCATGGCATTTTTTTGGCGCCAATGGTAAATATGATCTAAAATTTTTGGGCCAAATTCTCAGTTGTAATATAATGGTAAGTTGGTGAAAAAGCCCATGAAATTTTGTGATTTTCGGTAAATCCCGTCACTTAATGTGATCTTACACCCAACTAATGTACTCCCAGTTCCTGCAACTCGTACAGCAGGCCAGTTATTTGGTGAAAAATTTAAAATCACAGGGAATTTTAGTACTGTGCTTGTTCTGCGAACAAAGGTTCGTGCTAAAAGTCTGTACCAATATCCAAGAAATACAGACGTCAAGTACACTACAACAGTGGTCACATCAGACGAAGGTGCGACAATGTTATTTTATTGTCGTTATTTATCACAGATCTTAGTCATGTTTCTTATTGTTTTACCTTGTTTTTTTCTTGCCCTTTCCAGTTCGTGTTCATTAGTTTGAAAGTTTAGTTACATCTAAACTTATTTTCTTGAATGAAACAAAACTGGATCCTCATTCACTCTGCTATCTGGGCGATATACTGTTATGAAAGGAAGAGTCAAAAACTGCCAAGTTATAGTATTCCATATATTTGTTTATTCCATGACACACAAGTGGAGCCTTTCCTTCAAGTGATAGTCTTGGAAGATGGCATTTGATATCACTTTTTTGTCCAGATCAGAAAACAGGCATATATATATGTAACACATATATATCTTTTGTTCACTCATTGAAGTCAATGTTGTTTCCAGCTTCATTTTTGTGTGTTAAGCAAACTGAGAAATAGATATTTTATCGTTGTTAAAAGCTTCTTTCAAAGGTCTAGGTAAACGCACAACATGCTACTACTCTGTTACTCTACAAGATGACACACTTGTCCAATGAAGATTGCTTTTCTGGCGAAAATCTTTGGTGTCACACGAGGTGTCATTTGTCAAGCCAAAAGCAGGTGGTTTATTACAGAAAATTTACTTCTACTTAATGAGAAAAGGCCTGGCCATTTTAAGTGAGATTAATTTTGAAACCAAACCAAACCAAACCAATACAGAAAATAATTGCATTTTGTAGATGGCCTCAGTATCTATAGGCAACAATAACAGGATAACGCATCAGCCGTCAGGCACATTGTGATTTACCATACTTCAGATAATCAACCAATCAGATCGTTTCACATTCAGTAAGTGAACAGATCTCGGATGAAGTCAACTGCTGGTATTTTTCGGCTTTAATCGCACAGTAAGCTTTAAGAAAACTCCCTCCATGATTGTCAATGTTGTTGAATACTACTCTGATCATGACTCATTGTCGGCTACACGGGAAGTCATTGGGGAAGACCTAGCAGGTTTCCTTGGTTGCTTTTTAATCTCTAACATACATTTACATTAAAATTATTTTAAAAATAAACAAACATTTCAGTCCAGCTGGTATGTGTTGATCACTAGCTTGTGAGCACTTTCGAATTCATCTGCATTTTGAAGAACACTGTTTTGAACAGGTGTCGAAGAATCTCTTGATGGATGGCCTGAACTTAAGGATCATGGGATATGCCGAAGGCAAGGGTCAGTCTTCACATCCTTCTAGATTAATAGTTTGAATATGGTGATGCAGTGTGCATTTGGTATTTTGTTGCCAGTTTTGCAACCATTTTAAGAACTTGTTCCATATTGTAGATATCGCTGAAGATGTGTTAAAGCACAAGTTGTCGTCTGGTTTTCATTGGTGAAACACACTGTATTGCTACTTGTAAACTTCCTCTCAAAGCCCAGCATGGCTGAAGGAGCATCAAAAATGGAGAAACATCTTGTGTACAGAATGTGTATTTGGATAGCTCTGATGTCTTATGATCTCTGCTGAATGTTTTATTGAGTCACTTATTTCTCGATGATAACCTCTGAAGGTGTTGTATATTTGGTGTGAAGCAGGCAGGCCATGTGCCAGGCTGAGCTGAGAGCATGTCGTGCCTCAGCAGGTTTCTGCTGACTCTGCACTTTTGTATGTAAACTGATTCCATTTTGAAAAGTTTATCTCATTGGTGTGAAGTAAAATGCTGAAACAAGATTTGCAATCGACATTCCGAAGAAGGAAACAATCTTTGTCTTTTCTATTTTCTTTTTTTTTTTTTGGTTTGGTTTCATGTATGAAAATGATAACTACTATTGTAATTCGTAGAGAACCTAAGATATGTTGTTTCCCCTAATCTTGTTCAGGTAAAAATGGCTGTCATGAAAAGTTCTACTTTTCAGTGTGTGAATCAAAACATTTGCTTTAGCTTTGTTGGAACGTTGAAGGTGATATTGACAGGCTATCTTGAATGTGACCTGTTATTCATGTGAAAGCTTGTTTTTCTATAAATCTGAACTGCATACAAGTTAACATAAAAACACATGATCTCTGTTTGATGGGTCAAACATTGTCAGTTTTTTTATCACTATTTTTACAAAATATACAGTTTTCTAGAAGTAGACGTAAGGCAAACTCTTAAAAACTTTATTTTTCTTACTAAGACAACCTGATCACTTACATCAGAGTGGTATATATGAAGAAAAATATTAGAGCTTATGATGTTCCTGGTGTAGAATGAGTCAGTAGATTGTCTTAACCACATTTGTTGCTCAGAGCACGTTTCACAAGGCACGTTTTACTGGAGTTCACAGGCCAGTGTTCAAATTATACCTATTCAGTCAATTAAGATTAGTTGTAATTAAGAGTATTTAACAGTACTGTGCTGTTTGAAACGATAGGAAATAAATTTTTTTTTTTTTTGACTTTTCAACAAACTGGCAGGCAGAAATTTACTGCTTAACCTGCAGATTCTAGGACACACAAGAATTCATAGGGAGGGGGGTGGCTGGGAAATTAAAATGTCCTTGTAGTGAAGTCCTTGGCTAAACATTAATGCATATGCTGGTTATTACTTCTTCATCAGTTTTTGGTTCTGCTGCTTTTTCTCTTTCTCTAGATATGTTGCAGTTACGCAGTTTTAGTGCTGTATATAGTTTGGCCTATCGGATATGACCAATATTGTTTGAGAATTTGTTAGAAATAAATTCATGTTACAACTTCACATGTGGTTATGTATTTAATATTATATTCCCTGTAGTATCTGGGAAAAGCGCCATTCGTTTAAGGGTTTAAAACCACCGGAGCGGTGTTTGTTTTGTAACACAATACCGCTGGACTTTGTTTTGTACGGAGTCAAATTTGACGAGGCAGTTAAGGTTATTAAGGGATTCGTTTGATCGTGCATGGCGTGGCGCTTTAAACATTTAAGTCAGTATTAAAATGGCAGACTATTACACATTTTGTACCTTGTGGAATTAACTTCAACTTAGAGGTCATCCGTTCGTTGAATTGAATTACACCTTTACCATTACAAGGACTTGAAACAAAGACATCAATATTTTGAACGTGCAAGGTGTGAGTTCGGAAGGACACAAGTGTGAATGGGGCAGTTATCAAATCACATCAGGCGAGCGTATAGGCCTACATGTACAGAGTCCGCTTAATTAAGCCACGAAGGCTCTGTGACCATGGTTCTCCTGTGAAGCATTTCGGGGAACAAAAGGTTGGAGTCTAGATAATAAGCCACTTCACGATGTCGAGGAGGGCTGCAATGCACATGCGCATCATCTAAGCAAACGCACGTGATCTATCTTTTAACATTAGAGTGAACATATCGGCGCGGGCTTTTCGCTGTTTTTTGCTTTATTCTCTACAGTTCGTCCTTTTTACCGGGGCATATCTTTATACTTGAAAACCAAATGTATAACGGCAAAAAATCAGCGGCATTGTCCTGTCTCTAACGTTAAGAAATGGTCCCATCCAGTTTGTTTATTAGAGACCTCGGGCACTTCAGCTTGAGGCAGCGGCAAACAGACGTCGAGATCAAAGATAACATGGGAATGGGTATAAAATTGAAGAACACTGGATAATATTCTAAAAACTACGGCTTATAATAACCAGAAATTACAGCATGTCTTGCTACTGAACAATCTGCATAGCATAATTAAATTATGAACGTTAACGAAACCTATATTCGGACTTAGGAGGCCGTGAAGCAATGTTCCCTATTGACTTCCATGTTATTTTGACAATGTTTTCACAGCCGTGTGTGCGTGAGCAAAGCGTGTTGGCGCGAGTAAAGCCGCAAATGCCCGGACATTCGCGATCTCGAATGTACTATACGTGTCTATAACATATCACGCTGGAAATAACTTCACGACTGTGCCCAGCTTGTTCTGTGTTAACATATTTAGCAGCTTTCAGGGTCAAATATGCACATGTATTACCACAGAGAACAGGCACATTCACAGTGGTGAAACTCGTGCGTGTCTTGTTATGTTTTCTTGGAAGATGTGTACACTTTTACAGACCACGGACATCAGCTTTTTTTACCCGCGCCAACACGCTCTGTTCGCTCAGACACGGCGGTGAAAACATTGTCAAAATAGCTGAAAATAACATGCTAGTCAATAGGGAATTCTGCTTCACGGCCTCATAAGTCCAAAACTGGGTTTCGTTAACATTCATAATTTACATATGCTCTGCAAATTGTTCTGTTGTAAAACATACTGTAATTTCTGGTTGTTATCAGTCGTAGTTCTCAGAATAATGTCCAGTGTTATTCATATTCCTATCCCTTTCCATGTAATCTTTCACCTCGTCGCCTGCTTGCCCCTGCCGCAAACGGGCGCTTTGTTCGCAAGTTAACTATCGATGTGATAACTGTTTTATTGAGGAGTGAGTGTTAGGACACTCAAGCTCTAGTTTTGTAAGAGTATTGCCGATCCGCCTACATGACGTTTTTTTCAACGACACTTATAAATACCCTATAGACCCAGGATGCCCGCAAAACTCCTTCCCACCTTTGACAAAGGGGTCCAAAGCCGTGTGCTCCTTTATTCGTTGCATTAAGCCACACTTCTAGGTGCTTGTGCGCTCAAAAAGCACTTAGGTGGTACAGAAGCACTGCAGTGTCACAGCAGAAAACGATGTGTTTCTCTGCTATTTGGACCCTTTCGTGTAGCCCGTCAGCCGCCCATTGGAAGGGAAGGTTGGTAAAATATTTCGACTCAAATGGGAAGGCGCGTATTGTATTTTAAACAAGATTCATGCAAGACTGAAGTAATGAAATCCAAATTCAGCCTCACACTGTGTATGTCATGTAAGTCGGTTAATAGGCCTGTTTAGTATATTCCCCGTATTGTTGTAGGCCTACAGAATTTGTTACTCCTGACATATCTGCTTGACCCTGGCAAAAACTTCTTTCGAGTTTTGCTTCATGTCAGAACACAAAAGAGCTAAACAAGGGAAGTCCGAGATTCCAGCAAACCTCGAATTTCGCCCTTTTGCCTTACGTTTTCAGATCGCTATGCGGAAGGCCAAAGGACGAAAGGGCGAGGTTTGGTGGAATCTCGCACTTTCCTTGTTTCGCTCTTTTGTGTTTTTACATGACCAAATCTCGAAAGAACGAAACGGCGAAACAGAAGTACAAAGGAGCGAGGTGATAAAACATCGTTGCTTTGCCTCGCAGTCTCTTACTTTCACCTCGCCAGTTCGTATTTTTGTTTCGTCCTTCCTACTTTGGCCTCGCACTTTTCTTTCGTCCTTTCGCATTATTTTCTGGTCTAAATAATCACTTGAAAGGACGAAAGCAAAGATGGCCGTTATCGGCTTCCATATCAGTACAGTTCCGGCGACGCTGAATCAAACCCCCGGCCATGGATTCCCATATTGCTGTAAACCGCATTTTTGTGGTGCATTTAAATGTTTGCCGACAAAAAACGAAGCTAGATTTAATATGTATGCAAATCTGTTGGAATCTGATATAATATTGTTAACTGAAAGCCATCTTACTTAGGGTATTCCCAACGGCGACCTGTTATTCCCGGGCTTTCATAAACCTATATTTATAGACGAGACAGAGCTAACGCAAGGGGAGCTGTCTGTGTCTCGCAGAAACTTTCTTTCTGCCACCATACCGAATTAGAACGAACGACCTGGAACTAATGGGCACCCGCCAAAAGGACAGTAGGCCCTTGTCATTTTCTTGTCGTCAAATGTTCCTTTCCCGTGTCATCATAATGACGTTACATTAAAGATTTTGCGACGTTCCAGCAGAACCCGATACATTGTAGTAACACCGTAAACGTTGCGTTATAATTCATTTTTGAAGTAACAATGGTTCAAGGTCCTGCTTCACACTAGCGCCACTTCATTAGAAAATTAGAAAATATGCCGCCTTCCCATTTGGGTCGAAATATTTTACCAACCTGATCGCTCTTTTAATTGGCGTCTTGTGCCAGCATCCAGGGTCCGAAGTCGGTAAATGGGAGATTGTTCATGATAACAATGACTGTGCCATCGGCACTTTTCCTAACAGCGATTTCTTTACAGCCGCGATTACACTAGGAAAAATTGGTGGCTCGAGGCCGGCTCGGGGCTGGCTCGGAAAATATCACTTTCATCAGTGACGGACCCAAGAGGCGAGTAGGTTATCAATTCCACCTTTCGCACCCACGCTTCGCGTGTTGTGGGTTTCATTTCCACCTCTCACTCGAACAACATTTGTGGTACACTGCAAATACAAATGGTGTAGTTTTACAGCTGTCAATTTTGCAACCAGTAATTTTTACTATGTACAAAGTTAACTATATATTTACCGTATATTCACCTGTTTAGTAACACGTCTTACATGAATTACACTGGTTATTTGTATTAAATCACAATGAACTGCAGCCGGATTACAGGCAACTCGATATGTAGAGTAACACCCGTTACTGCCGCTGGATAACAGGGGGTTTATGTGTAGAATAACACCCCTTACTTCTGCTGGATTGCAGGCAACTTGCATACAGAATAACACCTGTTACTGCTGCTGGATAACAGGTTTATGTGTATACCGAAAACTGTTACTGCTGCTGGATAACAGGGGGTTTATGTGTAGAATAACACCCTTTACTCCTACTGGATTGCTGGCAACTTGCATACAGAATAACACCCGTTACTGCTGCTGGATAACAGCGTTTATGTGTAGAATGACACCCTTTACTCCTACTGGATTGCTGGCAACTTGAACGTAGAATAACACCTGTCAAGGCTGCTGGATAACAGGGGGTTTATGTATGATAACACTAGTTGCTGCTGCTTTATTGCAAGTGGGTTAACTGTTGAAAAGCATTGGTGGCTGCTGCTACCACATAACATTGCAGTTAAAATAATTATGCATGTTGTTCAACGCAGGTTGCTACTGAAGGAGTTAATGTAGGGCGACAGTTCTTTGTTGCATGACAGTGTGAAGCTTGGGGACAGAACACTGGTAACCGGTGCAAAAAGCTATCCATACATGTACTTTAATAAACACCAACTGCTGTCATGTAGGCTAAATTCACATTTAGTTCATGCATTCAACCTAGTGAACAAATTAAAACTTTCACAAGTGAATGTATATGTTAAATACAGGCATACCAGCTACACACAATAAAACATCCATAGACAGAAAAACACTCACAAGTCTGCTGTTTGCAGAACAAATGTAGCTTGGAAATAAAAAAACAAAACAGATCATCCATATAGAATTGGTAACCAATGATAGCAATTATTATGAAAAATATGCATGCTAAAACAGTGTCAAGAGATATAGTATTGAAACCATGAACAAACCAATTCTTTCCAGCCTGGCCAAATGTATCCCTCTCAAGGAGATGACAGGCTTAACTCCCCTACTTACACGTACATGCAGTAGTAGGAGCCCATAAACATTTATCCCAATCTAACCTTGTAATCAAATACAAAAATGTCATCTGTTTTTGATTTTTTAGCACATGGGGCATAATTTTCATCATTACAAAAAGAAAACAAAAATACCGTTAACATAAAATCTTCTATTCATATTCACTTACCACAAGGCTACACAAAAGAAGCACTGCTTTATACATGCACATAAAGTGAATGGTTTTAAGCAACCTGAACTTCAGCCAATATAATATGCACATGATCACAGCTGTTATCCACTTTCTCCAGAAATATCTGCCCCAATGCCTATGGTGCTAGCCTTGTCAAGATGTTCACAAATGCACTGCACATTTATGCAACATTTCAATCAAAATCCCTTATGGCACTGAAGAAGGATAGAGCCTTACCCCCTCCCCCCCAACTCCATTCTTCGTCCCCTCGCATATACTGTCGCAAGCAGGAATGAGGACTACTATATTTGCACTACACATCTCTGCAATGTTCCACTTAATAATTTTGATCAAAATACCAAAATGAAAAAAAATACTGTGAAACAAAGCCTTTAAACAAAATAGGTGTACAACTTCTATATTTACACAGACAACTTGGGCAACACAAAACAAGCACTGCACTGTAACAGCACTGCCTTCTTCTAATATACACAAATCAAAGTGAACAGCCTTAAGCAAACTGAACTTCCATCAGGACTACACATGTGCAATCCAAGAGATCTACATAACTCTCCCTAAATTTAACTATAACTGTATAGGCACAGATATTTGTGAGGCTGTGTAAAAATGAAAGTTAGGTCAGAACAACAGGAATCAAAATCTGTCCAAGAAAGTAGTTTGTCTTATTTTTGAACAATCTTTCCAAACGAGTCACAAGCATTACGTATTTGACTAGTGCAAAGCTGCAAGAATAAACCGGTGTGCCAAAGTGGCGTCACACCACGTTCATATTTTTTAAATAGCTTGTCCCAGAGATCCTAAATGGTGGGCTGTACCAAATATACTTGAAATGTAGAACTGAAATTTAGCAGAGAACACGCAGTTCCAAAAACATGCCATATGACATTACATGGGCACACCAGAAAGTTTATGGTTGCAACAGGCTTACGTAGAATTCAATAATTAATATGCTTTGGGCCCACGGACAAAGAGATTGTTATCCCCGGTCTTTTCAAGAAGGGGCATAATAAACTATTTCATCGGATATTTTTTTATATCCTTTTAATGTAAATATCACATTGGTATGTAATAGTCTTTAAAGCAAACTGAACTTCACTCACTGAACCAATAGGACAGATTGCAAAAAATCACCTGGCGTACATCATTTAACCCTAACATTAGAAAACAACAATATCGGTCCTTATAACAAAAAGAACTGTTTTATCTGATTTTTAGATATACAACCAAAATGAAAACTAACACACAAAACATGTACTAAATGTACATATGAATTTCAAACAAGTTTGAAGAAATGCATCTTTTACATCTATAAGCCTCAAAACTGCTTAGGACCTAGTTTTGTTTCTCAAGATTACCCCCTGATAACATGCACTGCACTTGCAACATTCAGTTTCAGTCAAAATCACTTACGGCACTAACAGCTCCAAACTCTTATTATTCTTCCCCTTGGATCTGCTGTTGAAATGCAACAGATGTATACCTTTCATATACACTTCCAACTCAAGCTGCACAGAGCAAGCAATGCATTGTAAATGCACTGCATTACTCTAGCAGACACAAAGCGAAGAGCTTTAAGCTAACTGAACTTCAGCCATGATTACACATTTACTGTCCACCAACAGCACAGACTCCAAATACTTTTCCATATACATGTACCTATGTACTGGACTGTACATACTACATGTAGCTGGGGCTTGGCTGTTTACCCGACAAAATGCATTGCACATACTGTACATTTGTCCAACATTCCAGTCAAAGTCATTGATGGTGTTGAGGAAGGACAGGACCTTGACCGTTCTTCTTCCCCTTTGACCTGCTTCCTCGGGCAGGTTGAGTAAACACCTCTGATAAAGAAATGGGAATTACACATTGGAATAATTAACCAGTCGATCATTAAGTAAATGTATTTCATATCTAGTCAGTTGAAACCTACAAACTACATATATTAAGTTAGTTATTTCATTGTTATAATGCAATACATAAATAGAAAAAAAAATGCCTCAAATTATACAGTTCGTTACATGCTGTTAATTGGATCGTCAATCCAGTCTTGCTTGCTTGGCTGCAACTCTCGGTTTAAGAACTGACACACTTGATTTCTTCCCCAGGTGAAGCACTGTACTTTCTCCAGGATCTGATGTCCCCTCCCCCCTCTCACAACCCACCTTGGTTCTGCCTAACAGATTCTTCAAGAAAATCCAACCCAACCAAATTGAATGTATCAGGAAAGAAGTGAATTAAGAGGGTATGCCCTTATCTTTGCATGAACTCAAGTGTGGAGGACTGTCCTTCGTTGTACTGGAGATTTAGGATGTAATAAGTGGCAAAAGTCATACTTGCTCCATCAAGCAGATTTCCAACGTCTTCATTTACTACCTTCTTTTCAACAAGTAAGAAATACTTCTGATCAGGACCACCTGAAAGAAACATACATCAAAGAGACACTGGAGAGGCAGTTAGAATACCATAAGAAGAACATGATGTATAAAATAAGAGCAACAAGGTCAAAACCAAACCTGGTTTATTTAAACCATTTCCATCCTACCCAGAGACCTCCTCGAGTTTTATACCATGCAAGCATAAAAATGGTTCAGATTTATACACTTTTCTCATATGCACAAAATACCAAAAATCTTCATTTAATATACATGTACATGTATAAAAAAATTGGACATTCAGACTAATATTTGGTATGCTAGTGAAATCTCATTTCTTATGAAATGCATGTCAGAAACTGTTTACTGTCACTAATGGCTACAATTACTAAGTCCTTTTCGAGATCTGATCGTGACGAAACTGTGTCCTCTTTGAATGTGGAGTTTTGACTCAGCACGTTAAAGATGTGGAGTTTTTGACTCAGCATGTTAAAGATGTGGAGTTTTTGACTCAGCATGTTAAAGATTGGGCCTGTTAAAAAGATCCATGACCTGATTGCTGGCTAATTTGAATACGCAATTTCCCAACACTTGACATCGCACTTCATTTTGTCCTGAGCAATACCTCCAGCAAATGTTTAGCTGACTGCATGAACAAATGTAAGAGACTTACAAAGGTGGAGAGTTAGACATACAGGGACATACCTGCCTGTATTCAAAACCGCAGATGTTTTAGGCATTTGCCGTTTCACTTGCATAGATGCGAAAATATTCTCTAAATATTGTGGGGGAGGGGGGGGCCTTATTGGGGTTTGAACCAACAACCTTGCAGTTTGAGGTGCACACATCTACCAGTAGATTAAAGGGAGCCTGAAAATAGTAGTCCACTGACTCCCACAACTGCAGTTATAATGAAATGCAGTCTGCATACCAATTCTAAGCCTTCTACAGTTCTACAGAAAGATGTTTTTAGGGCATTCTTACTCGAGGCTAAGCTTTGCACAATGTTACTTCAGTTAGGCGTATACTGTAATTTATTGACCTATTTATCAAGATTTACCCAACAACAGTGTGTAAACAAGAAATATTTCCCCACTTACATGTTTGTTTGTGTTGTCTTTGGGAGGTATTATCCAACAGCGTTTCTGTCAAAAAACTCAATTTCAGTAGGTTTACGCAGAGGCCAAGAGTGGTCCATTAGGTCATGGTTTTGCTAATGTCATATTTGACGGATTGAAAATGACATTAGCGATGACGGTATTATTTATGACCTGCTTAACACCAATAAAGCTGGAAAATGCAGGAAAAACTTTGGAAAGCTGCATGTTGCAAATCCGTCGACCTTGCGCATACACCTGTCACAGTAATTCTCTAGGCCAAATTGCTATCATGTTTGACGGAATCTTTTAAAAATTAGTCAAGTGTCAAATCACAAGAAGAAATTACATGGAGAAAACTAGTGGACCATGTGTCTTTTTGCATATACACATATCACTGAATATTTACGTAGAAATCCTTATTTGTTTTTACTATTTCTACATTCTTCAGAACTTGTGAAGCGGAAATCCAAGCAACAGCAAACTCTGCAGAATCCAACACTGTATAAGGCAGATTCTTGTCAAAGGGGAGCTATGACCTCCCACCAAAAGAAATCTAAACAGCTTTTTCCTATGTATTTTTGATTGTTATTATTTTGGTTCAAACTATTCATAAAAAAGTAAAGACAAGGGTATCTTAGTATTTCTAAGATCAAAATTGTTGAAAAAAATCTTTCAGTATAAGCACAAACAGAAATTTAACTTCAGTTACCCTTGTGACCCATGGGAATCATTTCATTATTATGTTTTATATATCCGACTGGTGTTTAGCACACAGTCATCCATGCCTACATTTACCTCTTCACTTTACAGACTCTTCTTGAGGTTTCCACTTGAAACTGGCCTAGAGTCCATGTGTACTCTCAGTCTTACATAAAATGCATGAAATGGGCTGAATTGTGTGTGACTGCCAAGAGTTACAATGCTTTTTGATACACAAACCCTCATGGCTATGCTGAAGCAAAGAGATCCCGGTCATGTGCACTGGAGACTGGCTTACTAAAGAGAACTATATTTATGACTATATTTACGGATTAATCTAAGTCAGGAAAGTGGAAACAGATGGCTCCTGTCCTGGTTGGTATTATTTTTGGTTCTGAAAGCACCCTTTTAATTCGGTTTCTGTCAATGACAAAATCCTCTCTGGATTCCCCCCATGCTCGTCTGAAACGTTTGTAACCTGGAACAGAAAAGAACTCCACATGATCATAAAGTAAAAATGTGATTGCAATAGGATTAATGCAAACATTTTCTCACTTGTCGAATTTATTTATTTTATTTAGCAGATGGTTGTTTAATACTTAAAAAAATTTACCTTCTACATTAGTGCTCGTTCTTGCAGATGGATATGTCTCGTGGACCAGTTGTAAACCACGGCCCTTTGGCAAGTTATTTAGAAACTTTCACACACAGTATGTACAGATTTGCATGCCATATAAGTGAGGCTATTCAGTCTTCTGGGAAAGTCAAAACTGCAGAAACTGCTACATAAGCACAAAAGAAAAATGATTTCAAATAGTGACTTGCATGTTTAAGTATGACACCAAAATGACATCATTTAAATCTGCAACCAAACCAGTACAGAATGAAATTTGGCTGTAGTGAAGATCATGGTGTGGTCACATGGTAGAATGATGTAAATCCATTGAAGAAAGGCCCTGAAAATCTGAAAAGTGGGTCACTGAGAAACAATGGGACAGTCCTAGTCTTTACAATTGCCTAAATCAATGAAGTTGGTTTAATAAAAAAAGACGATTGAGTTTCCTAGTCTGTAAAGTACTAATAAAGTACCACAGTGAACACCTGAAAATCACGTGATAGAAAACAGATTTCCCCATTAATGTATATGTTGAAATTATTTCATTTATTGAGTTTTTTTTATAAGTTTCCTATGCCCAAACATATATACACACCTCTGGAAATAAGGTGATTCAAAGCAGATATTCCCATTAATGTGTATCTTGAACTTTTCATTAAGCTTTGTGTTTCAAGTTTCTAATGCCCAAAACATATTTATTGTTGTCTTGTATGTTCCTTGTGTATATCATCTGATGTAGCGTGCCACGCACAGTGACGTCAACAGTAAACATAAACACAACCATGTGCACAGAACACAACAGGTAACAACAGGAACGTAACGTTCGCAATAATGAATCCTTCAAACAATGACATGTGCTGGCATATTTTCCGTAAAAATGACGTTTGACTGGAAAAATTCCTGCAAATACCCACAGAGCCAATAACATGTATAGTGTGACCTTGTTTATAAAACTGAAGACTCCAATTAGTACTAATTTTAGTACTAAATCTAATTAATTTGGGAAAGCATGCAACAAATCTTAACGTACGTCCACTTAGTAGTCTTACATATATCGAACGTCAGCTTTACAGACAGGAAAAAATAGTGCATAACAATAACACTTACCGCTGTGACCGCCGCTATCTGCATATGCAGCTTGCTCCAGCAGGCTGAATGGCGCCAAACAATCAGTATGCGAGTCTCTATCCAGAAAAGGAACCGACAAAGCCTAACGCATACACTGCGAACGTCATCTCACGGTACTGACAGAATTAACGTTCGAAAAATAAAGTCTAGGCTATGAATCGTATTGACATAATCTATGGGCCCATTTCTTCCAGACAAAAGCGTTCTCTTCCACGACTACCCAACAGTGCAAACAGCTTGATAGTTTGATGGCCCACTATTTATAACAGGTCAGAGTGCTAACGTCAGTTCTGTTGACACAAATAAATGATGCTCGTAAAAGATTCGTTATGTAAAGAAATTAGAGCTGAGAAATGGTGATCACATGGACAGGAGTGAATCTCCCTCAAAAATCACGTTAGTTTGGGAATAAAATTTTTAAAATTCTCACTCCTACCAGGTTTAACAACAATTCTATGGCAGTGTAACGCAATAGATGGTTTATCAAATAGACACACTAGACCGAGTGGGGGGCCTCCGTGGCTCAGTCGGTTAGCGTGCTACCGCAGCACAATGACCTGAAGCCTCCTACCTATGCGATCGCTGTAAGTTGAAGTCCAGCTCATGCTGGCTTCCCTCTCCGGCCGTACATGGGAAGGTCTGCCAGCAACCTGCGGATGGTTTCTGCCCTGTTTTCTCCCACCATAATGCTGGCCACCGTCGCATAAGTGAAATATTCTTGAGTACAGGTGTTAAACACCAATCAAATAAATAAATAAATGAATAAACTAGACCGAGAGTGAAGCTTATTATGAAACTGCATAGAAATATCGTATGCTTCAGTGGACCACTTTATTCTGAACTATGCCATGAGAGAATACAAAACTCTTCTTCTCTGCCTCATAAGTCCAAAACTACTAAGGCTTTGTTGACTGCCTCAAATGAGTGAATTAACAGCCAGGATTTGCACGGTCTTGAACAGTATGACTTTGGTCCTTAAAAGGGGGCCGGTATTGAGATGCTGTATTTGGCTCCACAGGTGATTAAAAATCTGTGGTATGTCCATAAAAGATCATCCCTAGTAACAATTATATTCTTTGAGCTCTAGTTCGGATCACTGTACGTATACAATACTCTCAGAGCGCTTCTCTTTGCTCATACTAAAAATACAAATACATACCCTGACCAATAACAGCCACCTGAGAGGTGACCTTGCGGGTTGCAGCTTCCACTTGCATGCTGTTAGTGAATCCCTACATGAAACAAAATTTACAGATTTATAGCCCATATGTTACCATTTGTCACTTGAAGTTCAATGTTGTTTGCAACAGGAATTTGTATGTATTACATGTATGTCTGCTCATAGCTGAATTGTCTCAGATTGAACACAATGTTCACTGATGCTGTGACTCTCTAACCAAGCACCAAACATTCACAGTACAGAGACAATGCAACTGAGCTGAACTGGCATTACTAGTATAGTCAGCCCGTTTGCAAAAAGGGGTCGTTAGCCTAAATCACTAAGATCCTGATCGCAGCCCTAACTTACAATCCTCACCCTCCTTGCACAAAGAGATTGTAGCCTAGATGATTGTCATATATTTGTAAACATACATTCAACATTTGAAAAATATTCACAACAGTCCCAAAATTCACGTCACTAGAAACAACTTTTGATTTGAATAATACTTCTAGTTTTTCCAACACAGTTTTTGATTGGAATCTCACTTGATGGTGAATCAGCTCTGCCTTCAAGAAATTATGTATACATCTGTTTCATACACTGCTTGCATGTGTTCACTAATATAGAAGAAATACATACTCACATTATCCCCATAATCGTCATACAATATTTTTTTAGACTTGCTTATTAAAATCATTAATTGGTAGTAGTGTTGTGGAATGGCAGTCAGGTCTAATGAAGGGTGGGGTGGGGTGGGGGTGGGGGTAGCGAGAGAAACTACATGTACACCCTTTTTTGGCATATGTCCTAAAAAACCTCCCAACGTCAATCAAACTAGCAGGAGATAGATTTGAAGACCATTATATATGACTTCCCTGGTAAAGAGTCAGTCATATGTAACACCAGATGCAGAATTACCCTTTACTTTAAGTAGTGTCTTGAAGCAGTGGATCAACTGAATCATGTACAAAAACTATTACTGTGTAAAGTTTGATGAAATTTAAACTGGAGGCCATCACTTTTATTTTAAGCTCTTAAAATAGTTAATGGTCAAACATTTTGATCTCTGGACTGGAACCGTTTGTGTCTACCCACTAGATTACAGTATGTGCTTGCCCAACCCCAATAATGAGTTATTCACCTGAAATAAGGAAAAGGGTAAGAAAATAGTGTGTGTGTAACACACCAAATAAGACTGTAGGTAAAGTTATGACATTTACCAAACAAAGACAAAATTTACATCAACTGTTACTGGGTACACTTAAAATAAAAAAGCTTTATTTCATCGACTGTTGGTTCATAATGCCACACTCAAGAATTTTTTACCATAAACATGATGGTATTCATTTTTATCGGGTGCTGGAAACCAAGGCTGCCACCAAATGAACCCTCATATATGTGACCGAATGATAACATGCACACTTGGGTGGAATACAAGCGACGGCGCGACAGACAAGCCGTTACTGCAACAGATGTGTCTGTCTTGCATAATCTAGACTGGTGAACTCTCACACAAATCCCACAATGTCTGACAAAAACTACACCTCCATCTTTTCCAATTACAATACCTGGGCCTTTCCACTCCGGACTATCATTATGCTTGTAATACACCTTATCTCCAGTAACATATTTATCCGATAAAGGTTGAGTTTGTTTTCTCAGGGCCCTGCGGATATCCTCGGAACATTCAGATTGAGCTGTCCTTGCAGCATGCAGAGCACTTCTATGCTTTCCAACATTTGCACTTTGACTGGTACCTTGTAAGGCTCGAAGTTTGTCACACAGAACATATGCTACATTTCGGGCCTGACTCAATGCTCGATGTGTAATGAGTTTTTTTCCATGACTGCCGAACTTAACGCAGTTGACTGGTCATATTTGTTGTTGTACCTTTCACAAGGAACTGTCTAAGTGTCTGGTTGTGTCTCTCCTTTAACCCATTACTCCAAGGTGAATTGTTGAATTTCTCTCCCCCCCTCACCCCATCACCAGTAAAAACTTTACATGGGGCCCCATGAACACACATCCAGTGTTGTATCAACTTAGCAACTATCTCTGAGGACACTTTTGACAACACAGGCTGCACTATAGCTAGTAAATAAATCAGATACCACACAGAGGGCCCTAATTCATGAAGATGTAATGCCAAGCTTTCAGTACACTTTGTAGCCAGAGGCAGGCCAATAGCAGGTTTGGGGGTGGACTTTTTGAATTTCATGCATTAGTTGGATACAATTTCTTGCAACAATGTGTTTGTGTCAGCGACAGTTTTTCCAGCTGTTTCCAAAAGACGCTGAAGTCTTTCAGCAGATGAAAGCCCAAACTGTTTGTGAATTTTTTCAAGCAGTTTCACCGACATTAAAATTTTCTCTGGGCAGTGCTCATTTGTGTTCAGATTATCTGAAATGATGATGCAGTAATGTCCACGTGACAGGAACCGAGGATCTACAGGTTGGTTAAACATTTTTGCTTGGTCATTCTGACGATCTAGTACTGTACTAGCTTTTTTCAGTGAAGTCTTGCTCAAAAGCAAAGGAATGTCTGTCAGTACTACTTCTGTTTGAATGTGACAGCTAGTGCCACCTATTTTTCCTGGAATGGTAACCTGTTTCACTGACTGTCACCAAATTTAAACTGCTTATGACTGGGCACGGACTGTATTTTGTCATGTTTATTTACGTCTGTCAAATACTGATCAAGAAACTTGGCACCACTCACAGTTCTGGAGCAGGCAGAGTCAGTAACTGAGCATGATCTTGCCTCTGCCACAAACACTTCATTGTCAGTGAATTGCTCTTTTGCAAACAGTGTGATACTGCCTGTTTCAGTTTCCCTTACTGTCAGTTCCTACTCAGTACCGCTTATACCACTGGTATTATTCACAGGGTTACTGCTTTGATTTGGGCAGTCTTCAGCCGAATTTTCAAAAATTGCACATATCTGTTCAAAGGATTTGTTCCTTTTGGTACTTGTCGTCCACTGGATTGACTTTGTGCCGATTTTGCGTCAAACTGAAATCCAGAGTCCAATATCCTTTTAAGGGCACTCTTCATAGCATCAGAACTCAGTTCTGAGCAAGATGTCGCTTTTTTTACGCTTAAGCCAGCATTATCTAGCAACCTGAATGCTGGAACAGTATCAGGTAAAGTCATTTCATGCTTTCTATATATTTGGTCCAACTCAACTATGTAGTCCGCTATGGAGGTCTCACTCCGCTTCCAGAAATTTTCACATTTAGCATAAGCCTCGTAAGCAGAGCCCTGCTTCTCCTTTTGAAATACCAAAACCAGATTCTCAATCAGTAAATCCAAACCTGTATCTCTGTCTAGGTCATCAGCTGGTATTTCTATTGCTATTTGTTGGGTTTTACCAGTGAGGGATACTGCCAACGCCTGTTTCGCCCTCGGTAGATCAGTGACCAATTCTCAACTTCATTTTTCCAGGTTTCGAACGAGCCTTCTTCAAACCGCAGCGGCTGTTTATAGTTGCTCGCCATTCTTCTCAAACCACGGACTGCTACCAATGTCACTTTTCCTAATCACTGAACATGAACACTTGACATCAGGCACCAGCACTGTTTCACAACCATGAACATTCTCTGTGCACTGGTAACTAAGATGAGGACTATTCTTTTCCGCCTGGCCTTGACCTTTCGGGGGTCACATAGCATTACTATCAAGCGGTCAGCGCGCACTTGATTTATGTAGAGCAGAAAAGTAGTCCCTCCTGACCACATATGAACTTCAAACCACAACCTGCTCTGTCTTTCTTACTATCACCCTGCGCGTGCACAGGTAAAAAAGGTTATAACATCCAGAGGTGACGGTATGTCTCGCAACAGAATTTGCGAGGCGTTTCACGACAATGAGCCATGTTCCACTCGCAGTGGAATGTTTCTCGAAATGTTCACCTCAGACATTGAGTCTCAATTCACTCAGTTTGAGGTGTTTGATAAAAACGGTGTGCCCATTATGGCGGTGGCTGACAATACTCCTGACAGAAGGATTGTGACAAGCCCGTGATCACAACAACAGAAACTCAAAAACCGAGATCTCAGAAAAGGCCGGCCTCTGGCCATACGGCAAAGGCGAGACTCCCACCAAGTACCTGAAAAAAGCACATGGTTCTGCAGGCCTGCACGTAGCCGAGTTGGATGTGTTGGCACTGCGCGATAAATTTGGCATAGACAAATTGCATGACAAACTGGACAGCTTTATGAGAATTGCCAATGTACAGCAGCGTAGTGCGACTCGCACTGGTGGAGGTGTTACGCCCTTGTGCTTGTTGTCAGAGGAAGACGCTGACACTGAAACACTGAAGAGCACGGTGATGACTTGACTATGTCGAACATGTTCATTTCTTCTGGGGCCAGTGGTAGCCAGGTAGAGGCTAAAATTGCCGACACCATTTCAAAGGCATGGGGCAGACCCATTACTTTGCATGATATTGTGCAGAAAAATGAAATACGTAAAAACTGCGTACAGTTAGTGCCCCCCGTAATAAATGCAGAAATCTTTACTGTGCTAAATCACGAAAGGAAAGTCCAAGATATCACCTTCAGGAAAGTACAACCTCTGTCAGGCCACGGGTTGACAATTGTTGCCTGGCTGGCAGAAACGCTGATGGTCCCAAGATCCCAAGTGGACATTGTCAAGAGCAGGAAGCTAGCATCTGATGCTCTAGCTGTGTTGTTGAACACATTCTTCACAATGGGCGTGGCAAGACTTCTGGCCATTAAACCGTTTTTGGCCAAGAAATATCAAACACTGTGTGCGTCCGATACACCAATAACAAACAAACTCTTCGGTGATAATGTCAAAGAAAAGGTAACCAAAATAGATAACGTCTGCTTTGTCGGCAGAAGAACAGAGTGTCAGCCAAACTCCAGGTTCACAAAAGGTGGAGAGGCAGGGGCCTGGGGAATTATGGTTTAGCCTTGCGCAGAGGCCGCTACATGGGAACCAGGTACCCCAGCTACCGAGGAAGAGGACAGGACTTGCAGGAGTACCTGTCATCTCAGAAGTGAGATGAAGTGAGATTTGTGGCTGGTAATACTAAGCATTATTTGTCCGAGTGGCAGAAGTCATCGTGTGATAAATGGATTTTACAGAATGTGGTTGGCCACAAAACTGAGTTGAGTTCTCTTCCCATTCAGTATACTGCTCCAAGGGAGGTAATTTTAAGTCCGGCCGAAGGGCAGGTTATTTTCATGGAAATTGCCCTGCTATTAGAGAAGAAAGTAGTCGCAGTTTACTACCCAGTGTCTGGCCAGTTTATCTTCAATATTTTTATTCGCCAAAAGAAAAATGGGAAATACAGGACAATCTTGAATCTTAAAAATTTGAACGAGTATGTGCAGTATTGATAAAATTTAATAAAATTGTGCATTTTAAGCAAGAAACACTGGATATGACTTTGCAGTTGATTAAGCAGGCTGATTATTTTACATTAACAGATTTGCAGGATACATATCATAGTATTCCAATAGCTCAAGAGTACAGGAAATTTCTGAGATTTTCATGGAAAGGTGCTCTCTATCAGTATTGCTGTCTTCCGTTTGGGTTATCCATCCACAACCCATATTTAAACCAAAACATTAAAATCGCTCTACGCCAAGTTTCATGGTGACGGGATTTGTTGTGGATATTATATTGAGAATTGGTTAGCCATGAATCAGAGTAAGGAGATGTGCAGAAGTCAGACAAAATACATGCTCCAGTGGTTCAGAAGAACTTGTACCGAATGTAGAAAAATCTGTTTTAGAGTCGGTGCTTTGACACGATATTCTAGGCTAATTCTACAATCTCCTAAAGTGTGTCAGACAGGTTGCTCGCCTAATTGGGCTGTATACATCTTGCATGAATGCTGTTTGAGGTGCCTCATTACATTACAGGATGTTAGACAGAGACAACACTGAAGCACTGAAAACTCAGCCCTTGGACAGTGATATGGTTTTATCCATGGAAGCCAGAACAGAAATTCGTTGGTGGATTGATAATCTGGCAACAAACAATGGCGCAAGGTTTAGGATTGGGCCAGTAGATTTGTCACTGGAAGCTGACTCCTCAAAAACTGGCTGGGGAGCAGTATGTGGGAATCGCTCTGCTAGTGGTAGATGGACAAGTAAAGACGGTAAACATATAAACGAACTGGAATTGCCTGCAGCCTACATAGGATTTCAAATCCTGTGTAAGGATTAGGTTCACAAACATATTCAGATTGTGTCTGATAAATTATACAGTCATAAGCTATATCAACCATTGTGGAGTGCAAAAGATTCCTTGAATCTTGAAGCCTTGAAGATGTTCTCATGGTCCCATGATAGAGATTGTTATCTGAGTGTCCAGTTCACTCCTGGTGTCTTGAGTGAAATTCCTGATGGTCTGTCAAGGAGGTTTAATTATTCCACAGAGTGTATGTTGGATAGATCCTTGTTCAGGAGGATTGTTTAGCGGTTCTTCATGTCAAGGATTGACTTATTTGCATCTTGATAGAATAACCGACTAGAACGTTATGCGTCAAGGGGGGGCCAGATGCTCATTTAGTTATCGTAGATGCATTTGCAAATAGTTGGACCAATGAACATCCTTTTTGTTCCCCTCCTTTCAGGTTACTGACTCGAGTGTTAAATAAAGTCAGTAGCGATCAAGTTCAGAGGACTATCGTCGTTGTTCCATACTGGCCAACACAGGGCTGGTATCCCTTGCTGCTGGAAATGCTGGTCGACATGCCTGTGTTGCTATCACACAGGAGGAATCTAGTGATTTTGGCGGGGATTAACAAGGAACATTCATCCCATGGGGAAGAAATTAGTGTTAGCCTTCTGTTGTGTATCTGGAAGAGTCTACAATCAAGAGGTGTTTCGGCGAACACTGCCTACTTTATCACCATATCATGGAGGGCTTCAACAGATCGTCAATACGAGTACGTCTGCCGGAAGTGGCTTCTTTAGTGCCGTGAACAATCACTTAATCCCATTCGGCCGGTGGTGAAAGATGAACTATTTTACTCAGCTAGCTATGTGTTTAAGTGATATTGTTAACACGTCGTTCCGGTTTAATGCAAAACATGTCTTGGTTGAAATTTATCAGATACCTTAGTTAAATGGGTAATGAAAGGGGAGTTTGAGGCAGTGCCTCCAAGACTTCGGTAAGCATACACTTTGGACGTGGCTTCAGTTTTGAACTACCTGAAATCCTGCATGCCGCTGCACGATATCACTTTGAAATGTCTTTCATTGAAACTAGTGGTTTTGCTTGCTTTAGTCACTGCCCAGAGGGTACCGACATTAAACGTTTTGAAGATCTCTAATCTGCATGCTTCAGCTGGCGAGGGTACAGTCATATTTGTTAATGACATGCTGTTAAAAACAACTCGCCAGGCCAGAGGACCAAATAATGTTGCATTGAGGAAATTCTCTGATCCGAATGTTTGTGTTGTCAGAACTTTGTTACAGTATATGCGGCGAACTCTGCCGAAACGTAAGGATGATCAGCTATTAATGTCATTCAAAACCTTTTAGCCAGTGTCTACAGATAGTATTTCAAGGTGGCTGGTAACTGTGTTACATGATTCAGGTATAGACACGACTGTGTTCAAGGCTCAGTCATTTAGGCGCGCTTTGGCCTCTCCTGCCCACAGGAAAGGTGTATCTGTTAAAGAAGTGATGCAAGTGGCAGACTGGAGATCTGCTAGAACATTTGAAAACTTTTATCATCGGTCAATTCTGACATCAACATTTGCTGAGCATGTCTTCGGATAGATGTCCTGGTTCTGCAAGGCTGGCATGCTGTTCCTATATCATCTGAATAATTTTTTCAAGCTAGGGTAATAAAAATAAGAGTTTACCTTCTTTAATATTATGATTTGTGTCTGTTGTCAGTTCTGTAAACATGCCATGTGACCCCAAAAGGGGTTTTGCTAAAGTTTTGCTGAAACCCACCAATTACATTGCTCCCAAGATTGTCCCCCGCTATAAATTCAACTGTACCATGCACCTTCTCTTTCAAAACCTAGCGCTGCTATTTCAATACCTTCCTCTTCAAGCGTTTTCAGTTCTTTAACTAACCTAGCAAAACCCTAGCCTGTCCAAAGTAATCAAAATTTACTTCCTTGCAAAGTAAAACTACATGTAACTGCACTGGATCAATTTGTGACTGGCTGTAGGAGTACAGATTTCCCAAGGTGAAGTACACTGCAAGCACCTTGTGTTTCTTCCTTGCACTATCCAAAGGATTTACAATTTCAAATGAGTCCTGATAGAGAATAATTTTAGAGTGATTTCCGTTAAAGAGGACATTTGACTTGCATAACTACCCACCTAAAAAGTCCTTCAGATCTCTGTTTTTAGGTCTACTTTCAGGATTTAAACACTGAAACATCACAGTCTTATCATGAAGTATTACTTTAAGTGTCTCTACTGCTGGAATGTAATGGCAAATACTAGGCTTATTTGCTGAATTCAACCAAAGATAAATAGCCTGTGGCGAAATATATCTGAACTGCTCCTTATAAAATTTCTCCCTGCTATGACGGCTCCTTAAAACACCATTCCTAGAGGAATGACAGTTTTTAAAGACGTGACTTAAAGCATTCTCCAACAACACCATTCACATCATCCTGTGTTAATCCTCTTTCCAATAAGTTACTCTTAAGTTTTGTCTGAATTATTCCCTGGATTAACTCATGCGTACTGAACAGTTCCTCAATCAGCGTCTGTGTTACAGCATTTGTAAGGTGATGTTTAGTCTGAAATTTTCAATATAACAGTCCAAGATTCCTCTACAACAGGAAGTGTTAAATCAAACTCTAGCGTTAGGTCATCTGGCTCAAATGAGTTCAAATCCCAGTTAGCTTCTTCGCTATTGTTAGTCCATATTGAAGAATTACAACAAAGATTTGATAGTGCAATTTTTCCGTGGTTTCTTGAGGTATGTGCGGCAAAAGTACCAACAATTCTGAAGCTGAATTCCGTCCTTGAACATTGAGTAAATGGATACTGCAATGTATATCCGTGTCGTATATGTTATTTTAAACGGGATGCCAAACTTTTCTGACTGTCGATGACAACGTTATCAGAGGAAGCATCCAAGGAACACTTTAATTACCCTACTCCGTCCTTCCCACACCCAACTCCTTACTCCGCAAGGTATCCTAACTTTTGGCGCATTCGAATGTACTCTGCTTTGCCTGGAATATGCTGTTAACGATTTGCAACTAACATCGGACTGTTTACAATCAAACATTCATGCCAACACTTCCCGCCAAAAGCTGTAACAACTTGATTACTTACCTCGTTCCCTGCTGCTGTTCCCAGTCAAGCCGCAGACAAGAGCTGAGAAATGACGTCATATAATTGGAGCTAAAGGCGAATCTGGTTGCCGATTGGATCCTCTTGTCGGCAAGCTCCAACGAAGTAGACGGAGAAAAGCAACGTAATCAGCCAGTTTTGACGTCGTACATTCAAATTAAACCACTCTCTAACTGTCTAATACTAAAAATTAGTAGTGCGTGAACTTCCAAATGGAACATGTTGGAATATTTCCCACAAGTTTCTTTCGTTTGGTAGACATGCCAAGCCTTCAGCAGCCGTGGGACTCAAACGAGCTCAAGCTGAAACAATTAAAGCGCGCGCTGTAACGTAATACAATTGATAACATTTTTTTTTTCGGTCACACGTGTCTCACTCAAGGTCAGCCATCGGCACAGAATGAAAAAAAAAATCAGTGAGCCGATGATGAAGTCTGGAAGAACTTCCAGATATTATAGGCAATAACCGCAGGGAGAGGAGCGTAATGATGAAGCTAATCTTTAAACTTGAATAGCTATATGGTACATCAGCATGCGCGTGCATTAATTAATGTTACGTCAAAGTGCGCGTGCTTTAATAAATGTTACGTCAGTTTACTCGCGGTATGCAAGTGACAGTAAAACCGGTTTGTTTTACAGTGAGAGATATTGTGCGCTTTTAGAGCTTAGCCCCTGACTCAAGTCCATTGGCGCATTCGGTCATGCCTTGAGCACGTACAGGTGGTTCCGTATTCGAACAGTTCTACAGTTCCTGCTGGCTTGCCTGTACATTTAAGTCAGGAGGTTTCCCGGGTTCCTCAGTAGCATATACCGTTTATGAGCACGGCGTTAAACACCAATCAAATAGGCTCAATTAAACAAGTATTAGGCTATATGGGCCTGTTTAAGTTGTGTATCTGTATGGAGATGTATCCATGCAGTCTTAAATTTCAATTAAAAGCAATATACACTTGAAACGGTCGTTTATTATGTAGGCCTATAGGCCCCTGAATACAGGCTATATCCGGTATTGCAACTCACTATGGGAATATGGGCAATATCCCAAACAACCCTCGTATTTGGCAGCAAGATTTCTTCACTTCGCAGTCTCGAATTTATTCCTACAGGTCTATACATGGAAGTGTCGACAGGCCTATGGGTTATACATCGATATCTTCACTCTACATTTATCTACTGTCATTCTACAACCAAAAGAAGCAAAGCAGCATGGAAAACAGTTGTTGGATTTTTACAGTGATATTTGTGTTACACACTTACGGGTAAGACATTTTCAAATTTACAGGTGTGATGGACATTTGTACCATATATTGTAATCCTACAGGAATGGAGTGTAAGTAACACCAAAAATTGCAGCATTATTTTTACACTTGAATTCACTGTTCCAGTCTACATCACTTTCTGCTGTAAAATTACATTCTTTTTTGCAGTGCATTCAACCTTCACTGTGAAATATCCTCTATTTCCTTGTTTTGTTTTGTTTTTGTATTTTTTGTATTGGATTACCCAATTAACATGTGGAGAAAATGCGAGAAATGTGTTTCCTGCAATGAACAGGAAAATCTGGTTGCCTTGTGAGATAAAAATGTGTCAAAGGGAAATGTGTCAGACAGGAGGGATCCAGCAGTGCAACATATAAGACAGGACACACCGCTTTCGCTACGCGTTCTCACTGTCTATAAAGTGGCATAGAGGCAGCTAGCAACATCAACTTTACTGCGATCATTTGTAATTCAACGTGTATCACTTCGCCACGCTACTGGTTCATCGTCGTTTTATTTCCCGTTGGGATTTCGGGGACTATTACAAACATAATGACTAATGATTATGTGGACCCAAAGAGTATCACTGCGTACCAAGGGATTTTGCTCAGCTCCAGCATTGGAAAGTTCCTGTTGTCGTGTATGTTTTTCGCCATAAGTGCCAACATACTTCGCCCACCGACGACGCCGATCAGCTGTAAACTTACTGACGTGTTCTGCTATTTCACGAAGATGCACGTGTTCTCTACCGATATAGTATTCGCGTTTGCTCGATACAAAGCCTCCGAAAGACTTGTATCACGCCCTGCACTCATCGTGACATGGAAACAGTCCTGGATATTGTTCACTTTTATCACGGCGGAAAACATTTGCCTAACAGCAGCTAGGGGTGCATCGGAGAGTTATGTCTACAGCGCAGTATTAGGCGCCTGTAAATTTTTGCCATCAGGTTCATATCTTGCCATCTCGTGGCTGACTTTTGGTGCTTTCTACACAATAAGTGGTTTATTTTTTACTGCGCGCCTTACAATGGTTTGAGAAAAGAGCGATTCAACTCACGTATACATCGACGGATAGAGACATCGGTTAGTCGTGAAGTGATCTCAGTGGTGGTATTATACGGTGTAACCTCTTTGGTGGTTTTTGTTGCAACATTTTTCGAATCGCCGAATAAAACAACAGAAGACTTTCTCTCCGCCCTCGGTACAGTGACAAACCAATTGATAACGGCGGTTTGTCCATTCTTACAACGCACGGAATTTGGATGAATCAAACAAATAGCTAAAAAATGTTCGTGCCGCTCACAAAATAAGATAACGCTGGGATGCAAAGGTCGAATCTAGAACGAGAAGAGACTTGGACGATCAACCTGCCCCTGAGCGCAAGGCGACAAGAAAATCCCTTCATACTTATGACACCTGCGGTACTTAGTACTATAAGAGGGCACGAGACAACATCCTACCACATGTAGGGAACACATAAAACGCAAAGAGACAGGAATTCCGTGCTTGTGTGTCCCGCATGCTGTGTGGACGCACCGAATGATGAACTGAAGTTGTAAATTCTACCCACAGGATGAGCTGCAAGTTTCACACACTGGAGGAGCCAACAGAAGACAGTCTACCCACAGTATGAGACAAAAGAGCAAGACAGGCCTACATATAAGGTGGGCTACAAGAGCTGGATCTACCTACACGGTGGGCTGCGAGAGTGAGGTCTACCCACAGGATGAGCCACAAGAACAAGTTCTTCCCACAGGGTGAGCTACAAGAGCAAGGCCTTCCCATAAGATGAGCCACAAGAACAAGGCCTTCCCACAAGGCGAGCTACAAGAGCTGGATCCACTTACACAGTGGGCTGCGAGAGTGAGGTCTACCCACAGGATGAGCCACAAGAACAAGGCCTTCCCACAGGGTGAGCTACAAGAGCAAGGCCTTCCCTTAAGATGAGCCACAAGAACAAGGCCTTCCCATAAGGCGAGCTACAAGAGCTGGATCCACTTACACAGTGGGCTGCAAGAGTGAGGTCTATCCACAAGATGAGCCACAAGAACAAGGCCTTCCCACAGGGCGAGCTACAAGAGCAAGGCCTTCCCTTAAGATGAGCCACAAGAACAAGGCCTTCCAACAAGACGAGCTTCAAGAGCTAAACTGTGGGCTGCAAGGGTGAGGCCTACACGCAGAATTGGCCACAAGAACAAGGCCTTCCTACAAGGCGAGCTACAAGAGCTGGATCAACCTGCAGGGTGGGCTGCAAGAGTGAGGTCTACCCACAGGTTGAGCCACAAGAACAAGGCCTTCCCACAAGGCGAGCTACAAGAGCAGGGCCTTCCCGCAAGATGAGCTACCAGGACATGGCCTTCCCATAGTGAGTTGCAATACCGAAATCTACCCGCACAAACTGAGCTCTAAGAACAAGGCCTTCCCAAAAGATGAGCTACCAGAACAAGACCTCCCCACAATGTGAGCTGAAAGAACAATTCTTTCCCACAAGGCGAGCTACCAGAGCAAGACCTTTCGATAAGATGAACTCGATCGAGCCCCGCCGGTACGTTAAACCCTTGAAAAGTTCCATCTGAGGGCCAGAAATTTTTTTCTTTATGAAATCTTTCCTAGTCCATTGTTATCGTCATATGAATATACTCAAATAACTAAATGCCTTTACAACTGTTAGTATTTAGACAAAAACAATATAGAATACATATCGTATATTTTTCTCACTTCTTCATATCATACGTTTATTCCTCGGTTATCACATAAAAATATATCTTCGGTCATCTGAAAGGCCAGAGCTTCCGGCTGTGATATAGATCTGCTGCTTCCACCCCCCATCCCCACCCCGCTTCGTGCAAGTTACACGACGTTCCTCTCAGAAGGACAAATATGCAAAGCTAATTGTGGATATTTATATCAGTTTAGCCATTCAATTAAACCGGACGTAGACCGACCTAAGCTTGCAGCTCGGAACAGCAGGGTTTTTTTAAGTCAAGGCGCAGCTTGAAGCAACTGCCATGGGAACATCAAGTCGGGTGCTTGTTAAAAGCAAGGGTAGATCCGATCCATGCCACTTGGAGCGAAAGTGAACATTTGGCGATAGGAAGCAACAACACTGAGGCAACTGGAAGCAATGGCATGGGGGTTGAGATCAGGTGCTGTTTTCAGTCGATCTCCGCAAAATAGCAATCACCGATAGGCCTATAATTGCTGATTCAGTACTTGCTTTGAGTTGGCTATGTATGGTCTACTTTCCTGCCACTCCAGACATATCCAGTTCCGTCGATCCGTTGTAACTGCAACCAGCTGGTCATAGTTTCTCACGATGGCTTACAACGTTTGGTCAAACTTTTCAACAGAAGAGTTACGCTAAGTTCGCCTTTGGTTGGTTCCAGCTGTTTAGGATCGTAAGGAGACCTATATGCCCGACTTTAGACTTGGTTTTCATAAATAACGTGGAGTATTCAAAGTCACATAAAGAATATAAAGTTTTCCATTTTCTGTAATTCATTAACAAACTCTTTTTCGAACTTTTAATGAGACATAGTGACAAAAACTTTGGAAGAAGAAATTAAAACAGGGAATTCAAATTCCGTGTCCCAAAGTTGATTGCCTAAGAAAGTCACAAAGCTTCCTAGGCCTAAGCGGCCTCTGGACCCTCACCCAACGTGCTGGGATAGGCTGTTTTACTCGCGAAGCCCCCATTTTTAATCTTTTGAAACGGTCATTCGCCATGTCGTTTAACGGCTCGGTACTTTTCACGCAGATCCCTATTTCCAGTGCCCAAAATGGCTGAGAACTCATCTACAGATATCAAAGGTCGCGGGTATTCCGGGCGAACAAGTTTAATCTTTTAAAACGTTTCTTTACCATGTCATTTAATTGCCGAGTACTCCAACTCTCATTGCCCCAAAAGGGCTGAGAACTCATCTACGGCAATCAGGGGCTCCGTAGCCCCCACTTTTAATCTTTTAAGACGTTTATTCACTGTGTCATTTAACGACTCGGTACTCTTTAGATCCAAACTCTCAGTGCCTCACCAAATGGCTGAGAACTCATCTTTAACAATCTAGGGTCGCGGAGCTTCCGGGACCTAAGCGGCCCCGTGACCCTGACCTATAGTACTGGGATAGACTTTTATACTCCGAGTCTACAGATACACTTACAGCATTTAAAAATGTATTCATCGTGTCATTTAAATAGAACTTGCCTCAACAATCAAGCATGGTCTCCTTTCACCTCACATTAGTGACCATTAGTTATTCCCAACTGTTTCCCTGAGCTGGTTAAATGCCATGATTTTTTTCCCCTTTTTTGTGCAAAACTGTTTTTTATGTCCACCAGTGACAAACTTCAATGAACTACATTGCATCAGGTCAAAAGTAATATGTCCATTTTCTTGTTGCGTACATTCAGGGGAAGTTTTATTTGTTTCATTCTTTGGTGTTTTACGCCGTACTCTAAAATATTTCACTTATACGACGTGGGTCAGCATTATGGTGGGAGGAAACCGGGCAAAATCATGGGGGGAAACCATGGCATCCACAGGTTGCTAGTAGACCTCCCCACGTTCTGCCGGTGAGGAAGCCAGCATGGACTTGACAAAAACTCCCGTCCGCATTGGTGAGAGGCTCCTAGGTCATTGCGCTGCGCTAGCACGCAAAGCACCTAGGTCATGGGGCTCCTTGCTTAACGGAAAATATCTGGGCTCCGTAAATAAATATGTACCATGTATATCGTAGTTCAAGCGCCTATGATGTTCATTTTTTTCTTTTTATGTGTGATTTGAATACTCTCTAAAACTACTGTGTACGAGTTGTACACATTATTGTGGCAAAAATGCACATCCACCTGATTTTTGTGTACCAGAAGTGCACATGCAATTTGAGTAATTTTTGTAATACATCCAAAATGACGTGTACTAGTGATACACAATTTGTGTACCATTGATACACATGCACTAAATTTGTCCACAGTTGTCTTCACAGAGTTGATGTTCGAACAATTTTAGGGTATTATGTTCGCTGCGTACTGTGTTTTAGAATTCAGGATTCTGAATGTGAAACAATGGCTTTACAAGTCTGGTTCTGGAGTGAGCAGCGTTGGGGCAGTGGTTGAAACTACTCAATGAAAACATCATTTGGTACCTCGTAAAGCGTTTTGCGTTGGGTGTGTCCGCTGTTCGTCTGGATGACAACCTGAAGCTTTCTCCTCATACCACCGGTCAGCCTTCTCCTCATACCACCTGTCAGCCTTCCAATACTCTGAAGGGGAAGTCGCTGCCATTCCTCGTGCAAGGTAGCTTCCAGCTAGGCCAGATTATGTACAGGTGAATCCGTTGCTTGTACACGACGATCAGTCATGTCCCCGACATTCTCCAGAGGGTTTACATCGGAGCTCATTCCAAGACAAGGAATCGGCAAACTGACAGATGGTATGAGGAAAACGGTTCAGGATGTCATCCAGGCACACCCGCTGCATGTGGCCCCTGGTTCCCCTTTAAGAGACATACTGAAGGTACCAGTCGGAGCCATTGAGTCGGAGTACATTTTGCTGCATGTAAACTAATCCGTGCTGGACATTTTATCAACTGCGTTGACCCCGCCAAACACTTTTGACAATTAGGCTAGCTCATATGTTAGAGGTACCGGATATATCTAGTGCTATCTGAACAAGTACAGGGTGAATGAGGCCATTATCGGTCACCGAGAGATAAGCAATACTTGAAAACAGCTCACAAACAAAAGAATAGATGTTCTTGGTATGCTTAAGTAATTATTAGAGAAGTCTATAATACAGTTTCCCAAATAAATTGTTTTTTATTGTAATCACTGTAATGTACTTAATTAATTTCCGTACGAAAAGAGTGTGGCTGTAAATTTCAATCACCGGCTACCCAAATTCTATGCCAGGCCGTTAGTGTACCAGCTATCGGCCATGCACGCCATCACTAAAGTTATGAGCACATTTGATGGATTAATAGAAAAGTTTTATTTACTTTACTTTTTGTATTTATTTTTTTATTTATTTATTGTTGTCTACAGCCATACTTAAGAATATTTCACTTATACGATGGCGTAACCCAGAGTGTCCAGGGTAAAACATCGATCGTTGGCAAATTACTAACTTTCCAGCATGGGTTGTCTACAGATAGACACACCATATTGGTTGAAGACGAATGTCTTCAAGGAACTTACACTGCACAAATGGCCAAAAAAGCGTTGCTCACAGTCTTTTGTTACAAATTCCTCACATACAGGCCTAGTGAGTTCGTGGGAATCTACAAATTCCCTGTAAATTCAGGGCTTGAACTCGCATATGTCACATAGCTATTATGAAACCGTCTCCCAAATGATACAAGAGTAACATAGGGTCGCTATTGCGAAACCACTTCCAAATTATACAAGAGTAACATGGGATAGCTATTGTGAAACTCCTTCCCAAATGAAACAAGAGTAACATAGGGTAACTATTGCGAAACACCCTCCCAAATGAAACAAGAGTAACATGGGGTAGCTATTGCGAAACCCTTTTCCAAATTATACAAGAGTAACATGGGGTAGCTATTGCGAAACCCCCTCCCAAATTATACAAGAGTAACATGGGATAGTTATTATGAAACCCCCTCCCAAATGAAACAAGAAAAACATGGGGGTAGCTATTGCGAAACCCCCTCCCAAATGATACAATAGCAACATAGGACACTCAAAGTCACCAACAGCAAATGATGTTCCTGACAATGTATGCATTTCGTTTGTTTTTAAATCAACTTAACGGAACAAAAATGCTTTTCGAAGAATATGACATGCTAAACTTTATGTTTTCATGTTATTGTGTACATACGTTTAATGTGATGACAACACAGCATTTTGAATATTTCTAGACCTGTGACATCTATTATATTGCATTTAACATCACTGCAGCCATTTTCCCCCAATTTTGCTTACGCCACGGTGCTAGGGGGCTTGTAAATTGTTACTTCTTAAACACTTATTTGAGCAGTTAGACTAAAACCGTAACAAAGGTAAATTTACATCAGGTCGGATTTTACCGGTATGGTGTGCCCATTTCCCAACTATCACATTGCCGTCGCTGCTCTGGTCTCTCTCTATGCTGTATTTTTATATTATAAATTAACAATGAGTGACATTTGATACAATTTGACAACAAAGTTAAATTTATTGAGAATTCAGACCCACGTAGCCCTTGAAAACGACCCAGCTAGAGATTAAAATTTCATGTTATTGATATATTTGCATCTTCCTTAGCAGCAATATAGAGTAAAGTTTTTGTTCCAATTACTATTCCAGTTATAATATTTCGGACGTAAATTTCAATCGAAGCCACCAAAAATCTGTGTATGGTGATGTATTTAATTCTTAAATTTTTAAAAACTGCTCTGAACTTTCTACAGAGCAGTCGACTGTCTGTGAGCTATCACATCGTTATGAAACAATGAACTATTTATCTTTACGCAGCCCGCAGATACACGATCCATCTATAGAAAGTTCAGAACAGCTTTGGTGTGCCCACTGTTCACTACTATCGCAGCGTATCCTTTTTTCACCCGGTCTGGAATTACTAAAAAGTTCTCTGCAGAACAGACAAAGTGCATCCTCGCCATGTCCTTGTTTTTACTTCTTTGGTTTCTGGTTCACAACACTGACATTGCTTTGTCGCTTTTTGCTAGCTTCGATGGCAGTCTTTTTTTCTACATTGCGCTTTTTTTTTCGCGTCCTCTAAATCCTGTCGTCCTTCAGCCATTCTGAAAGTCAGTAAAAATCAAAATCAATTTCCCTTGTCTTAATTAGTACTGTATATACACGTTATACGTTTCTGAAATACATAGGACAGCTGGCGTAGGCCTATATATAGTCCTAAATCTGCCGGCCGATAACTGGTTATTAGTATTTACTCCCTGTATAAATAACTCGGCCGATCATAAAATTGTTGCCGAAACTGGACTGACGTATACATTTCCAGTTATACCCGACCAAATAACGATGAATAAACAGCATCATGTGAAATATGTACCAGTTCGCATCTGTTTCAGTTATCGGCTCGGACGGCCGATAAAGGAAATGCAGTAACCATTTCGCATTTAAATCATCAGCCGCCCAAGACTTGTAATATGGCTGGTGTTTGCCGACCTAATACGACAACAACATTTATGTTATCTCTGTGATATGCATATAAAACTTACTTGAATTTGCGTGGCGAAGAATTTCTCCTTCTACAGGTGCACCTATCAGTTACATTATATTGAACTCTTAAGCTGAAAATAACGACTTCCATCAACACCACATGTTAGCCGTGCTGTGCGCCAAATGCCGTCGTCTGCTGGATAAATAGCCAGATCGAGGTTGAGGGACAAGTCGTTGTTTTTTTTAATAACTGTGTGTGTGGTCAGTGTAGGTGAAGTGTTTTCTCATGCTTATTACTTTTTGTGAAATGGCCCGATGCATGACGGGTGGCCGATAATGGGCACATTTACCCTGTGCTGTAGAAGAGAAAATGATCGGTGCCAGACATTTTATCCGCTGCAATGACGCATGCAGACGCTTCTAAAAATCGCCTAAGCTTGGGGTCCCTCTGTAACAATTAGACTAGCTCAAACGTTTGACGTCCCGGATAAATCCACTTCTATCTGACCAAGTGTATGCTGTAGACGGGAAAATGACCCGTATCGGCCATTTATCCACTGCTCTGACCCCGCCGGGCGCTCCGAGATAGCTGACACCAGGACCCTCTATTTTACGCTAGATCAAACATTGGACGTACAGGATAAATCCAGTGCTGTCTGAACAAATACATAATGCAGAGGAGAAAATGACTCTTGTCAGACATTTTATCCACTGCTTTGACCACAGTTTGACTACCTCAGACATTAGAGGTTCCAAATAAATCCAATGCTCTCTGTCTACTGGCTTGCTTTTGGCCCACCATAATCCGTGCGTTAGAGGACTAAATACTAACTGCTCCCCGAAATCAGCCGCTGTTGCCATGGCGCTTGTGGAAGCGCCACAAGTAAACGTAAAAGTGCATGAGGTTAAACTGGCTTCTGAACTGCGGGTGGTTTGTGTACTCGTTTGAATTGAAAGAAAAACATTGTATGTGGTAACCAGGAGTTGTGAGCAGCAGTTGTTTGCAATTTCCAAAAGATGTCCTTCGGCCATCCCGTCAGTCAACAACAGTACCAGCCGTCTGCTGGTGGTGTTCTGTTGTTCGAACAACAACAACTACAGCATGCCTACGGGTTAACAACCCAGCACGCTCAGCGCTGTCAGGATTACGGACAGCCTAGTGAACATTACGGCTCATATGGGGGTTTCTACAACAACGCCATTCAGACGAATGCGTATCAAGTAAGATTCTTGCACAGTTCGTCGCTCTTGATGTTCGGACACCTGCAGCCCAACTGTAGGGAGCAGTCATTACATTGAAATACGGAAACCACAGAAGACAAAGGCATAGCTCACCATGTTTGTGTAATAAAATACTAAAGCCATATTGTTTCAAACATTTTTGAAAAATTATCCAAGGGGTATTGTTAACTGCTTCATATTGTTTAGTTGGAGTATATTGGAATTTCCGCGAATTTTCTTTTGGCGGATCGAGTCCTGTAAAATAAGCATACTTACAGATGAATGGAAGAACTGATGCCGTGTGACCAAATCGTCAACATGTTTGTTTGTAGGCTTATCAATTCCAGAGTCCGAATGACTTGTGGGAAATTTTTGTTAAGGAGATGGCCAAAAATCCTGCAAATGGAGTGAGTATTGTTGGCCTATACAGGTCCGGCATATATATACCTTTACAATACTGGTCGCCATTGTGTAAATGAAATATTCTTGAGTACGGCGTAAAACACCAATCAAATAAATGAATATACACCTTTACAATTCATTGATGCACACATGTAAGTCCGGTGTCCCTTTTGAGTACCTCACAACACACAGTAGCCCCAAAAAGATCTGCCTACACCTTTATTGAATTCTATTAATAGTAATGTCTCCTGTAAACAGTACTCATGAAAGGATTTTCAACATGCATTTTGTCCTCAGTTGTTAATGACATGTAGCCATGAACTTCAGCATAGGCCTACTGGTACTAATGTAAGCTGGTATCTATATGTAAGACCTGTTAGTCTGTGGTATAACCACCTGCAGGACTATCTTACATTGTCAGGTGGACACGTGATAAGCCTTTGGGGGAAACCGTTATCAAATGTATGGCTGGACAAAGAAACGCAGACCCAATACTGGGTTATACAAATGCCAGTATAGATTTTATTAAATCGGATGAGGAATATATATATATATATATATATAAGAGTCTGTTTTCAAGTCGGTGCATTTCTTTCTTCTCTCCCTCTGTGTTTGGGTAGTGTCCCTGCTGAGGCGCTCACTAGTGATTGATTCATCCTTCTGTGGTAACATGGGGCAGTCAAGACGTAGCACAGCACCTTGGTGTTATGTATCACAGAGAGCTTGGTGAAACATGTCTTCACCGCTCTGCAGTCTTGGAGGGAATGGGGCTGCTAGAGCTAACAACTACATGTAGTGATTGGTTAATGATTTAGAATTTGGCTTCAGAAGGTCTAAACAAATCTTGAGTGATTTAAACTAGTTAAAGTTGTTGAATCTGAGTAAGAGTATCAACCCAATTATTTGACATCGTAATAAACATGTCCACATATATACACAGTAACATGTATATATTTTTATGTACACAGTCAAACACAGATTGGAAAGGTCAGTCTGACAAGCAGACCACAATGTATTTAACATCTAAATGTAGCATCTAGAAACTAGGTGACGTCATGCTTCCAGTAATTGCAATATAGTCATTTCTAGAGAGGCTACTGGTCACAGGGTTATCAATATCCTGTTCAGAGAAGGTATCTAAACATAAAAGTTGAGTACATTTCCAGGCATGTGAGGGACCTGACTCGCTTTACATATTTGGATGACCTAGAGCATCCACATTATGTGGTACATGTACATTTATGATACTAGGTTATATCATATATATAACAAAGGCCTGATGGCCTTCATCTCCAACCAAAACATAATCTCATACAGATTACAATACAATTGCAATACAGATTGTACAATCCAGAAGAGTTATGGCATCAGAAACAGTTGTATGAGTCATACATAAGAAGTAAGTGTCGCAGGTGACGTACATATACATAATTTGCTGATAACCTTTAGTCTTTAGCTCAGCACTAACTGTTCAGACTTACACATCTAGACAGTATAATAGAATTTACCTATAGCCCAAGGGCTGTGAAATGAGTCTGTTGCTCTTCTAATTGTATTCTTTTTCTAACTAGTGATCAGTTGTCTTGCAGTACAGTTCGTTAGTTTTCTTTGGTCACATATTGCCAATTCGTTATTGTGCCTTTAATAGGGGATCTGGCAGCAGTACTTTGCACCACTTTATGTCGATCTCTTCATCCCCAGCTCTTGACATTACTTTACAGAGAACACATTGCACTAGAATGACATGTCGTGATATACTGTAAGACTAAAGATATTTCCCTAACAAAGTTTTGCAACTAAGTCCTTACCATTTCTATCTCTCCGGTTAGTGTGAGCATCAACTAAGTCCAAAATATCTTCATTATTTGTGCCACTGCTGTACATACCTGTAGGATTAGATCAGGGCACCACATCATAATACAATACATATTATTAAATTATAAACCAGCAGATGGTTGTTGGTTTCCCTTGGGATCTCTCTGATTTCCTCCCAGTATAATGCTGGCCGACGTCGTGTAAGTGAAATATCCTTATGCATGGCGAAAAACACCAATGAAATAAATCAATAAATGAACCAAAAATCACATATTTCTCTAACACTCAACATTTAAAATAATATGAAGCTGACCAACACACTTCTTTCAATACAGAATAAAGATTGTTCACAAAACTGCAAATGTTTCAGGCTATTTGTTTAATAATATGCTCATTAAAATTCTACAATAGCAAAGAAATGCCTGCAAGGGCTCATATGCACAGAACCACTGTTAAAGCTACCCTGAAACAGAAGGCAAAGAGATAGAAGTGTCCAAAATTGCATATGAGCTTTACTAGGAAACCATGAAGGGATAACCTATGTACCTTTTTGTAATATTTATAAAATAATGTTATATATGTTCCTATCAGTTATCCCATTAATTCAGTTTATGAAGCTTATTTTTTATGTGATCGCTAAGAAACAAAAGCTTATATATATATATATATATATCAGTGTGTTCATTAGTAGCCAGTAGGCGGCGATTTTCGGTGGCCTACTAAACTGATAAGAAAATAAAAAGTAATATGGAGTTGTTGTTTCGCTCCTGTGAGTACATTTGTACATTTTGAGTTTGTCACTGTAAAAGACTACTATATTTTGTGTTTATCATATAGATGATAATACTGTATTTTGTGTTACAAATGTCATCATTTAATCTTCTTGATTTACAAAACTTGCACGTTTTCCTACTGCGAGCGACACTTCCTGTGTGATTTGCACATTGTCTGGAAATTTGTTGCACAGGTGGTAAATGTGACGTAAAGAAGCATTAGCGATCACGCGAAACAGGCCTATACTGAATCACGGAGTAGTGGCCTCTAAGGAGCTAAAACAGTTTGGATAAACCTGTTCCATTGGAAATTAAAACATACATAATAATTGTCATCAAGATACGACTTTTTGTAATCCTGTCCTTCTTTTTAGGTGCCTTGTATAACTGTTTCACGTTGCATGTAGACATTCATGTATTAATTGCACATGTATATGTACTGTTATGTCATAACCAGACTGTTACCTGTTCTTAATCTATTTTAAATTTTAACGTCTTGAACCCTCCTCATTCTTAATGTTCATTAGGCCCTTAACTGACAATTAAGTGCTATAGGATACTCAGGGGGCTATACTGTTATGTCATCATACACAACATGTGTAATCCTTTGTTGATACTGTCATAACCCATTCAACACCATAAATGTTTATTACCATGCAGCCCTATCCTTATCTGATTTTCTGCTATGCTTTTCTGGGAGCCTACTCTATGTTTGTGTGTATATATCTATAATGTGCCCCACATGGCACATTTCTCCTTAGGACGACTTAATTAAGGTCGAAATACTGAGAACGTCAAAATGAATTTCTTCTGAGTTACTCTGCTTATTTATTATGCAAAGATACCTGTAACCCGAGGGGTAAAGGTCACCATTGCCTAGGGAGTTTGGAGATCTGCAATGATTTTTTGGAGTGCGGGATATGGATTCAGGGTTACGATGAATGTCAGAATTTTAAAGTAACACCCTGAGTCCATCTAGATAGCCTAACACCTCTCTGTTCTGGTTTTAACCAGTCCAATCTGTTATTCTTGGGCAGTAACCCAAAGAGTGGGTCAAATTCCCACCATTATAATGACTACCCAAGTGGAATGGGGCTAAAAGAAAGGGGCACATGGTAAGACTGGGGTGTGGAGGTCATGTGACCCCCATCCCCACTCAGGCCATGGGTGCTCCCCCACAGGCATAAGGCTTGGTTACTGCTGGCCATATGCCTTAATGGGAACACCCAAAGCAGATCTGGTCTGGAAGCCCATGCAGATCTGACCTGGGGGTTTATATATATATATATAATATATAATATATTGTTGAATACCCCCCCCCCCCATCCCCAACACACACACACACACACACACACACACGCGCATTGCCAGTGGTATAATACAATAATTACCCTTAAAATTCTCCCAAGAATGAACATTTTAGAGACAGTTTTAATGGTCATGAAATATTACTCTCCAAACACACTTCAAAACACATTTCTGGCAGTAATCAATCACGGAACTCTTACAATGAGGCAACTTTGTAGCTTAGTCATGGATTAAGTCTTAAGTACGTTACATACAGTGTATGATCATGGATTAGAGTGTACATACCCTGACAAGTGGTGTATTGCTCCAGTTCACATAGAGTGGCACTTGAAAGGAGGACTCATTAACCATTGTAGTAATACAGTGTAGCAAAAATAAAAATATTCTGGAGTATGGTGTAAAACACCAATCAGACAAATAAATAAATATATAAGTAAAATAGAATGAATGAAATTGAAAAGTTAGATATGTGTGCAATACAATTCACTCATGTGAGTTTTTTTTCTTTTTTACAAGTTTTCTTTCATTGATTGTATTCTGTCATACTTCAGCGGAGACAAGCCATACAAGCTGAGGATCTTTGTAATATTTTAAACAACACACCAAGCATTCGGAACTTCTATGGAAGTGAGTATTTTGTGGACCAAGTAAGCCTTAAATGACAAACTCATGCTTAACATCCAGGTATTCTTAAGTTATTGTGGTATTAAATATGTCCACCTTTTAAATGTGCTGAAATGACATACCCTATTTCTTTTGATTTGTCGGACAGATGTAAAGACAGTATTAACAGAAGTAAATTACGTTTCTTTCCCTGTTTTTTTGAAAGGGAATAGTACAGATATGTTGTTCATTAGTTGGACTAATTTGGTGAGGAAAGAGAAACTGTTCTCCTGTTACCTTTACAGGGACATGTATACTGGGTAAAAAGTGCCGACCAAGTGTCCCAAAAATTAGAAGAATTACGGTAGTCAGCACCTGAGTAGGGGCTGCTTCATCCCACAGAGTTACATTTATATTATATAACACCTTCCTCCTGTGAGTTCAGTCTACAACAAAGCAAGAGTTTCCTTGAAACAAAATTCTTAAATCAGAAATGTATTGCGCTATTAGTGGTTCTGATATCAGAAAAAGAGGCAAACTGAAACTGTATTAATAGTCTGTAGCTCAGTATTGTGCCTAGAAACAGTTATGAATCATGTAAAAGTGTCATCAGGTAAACAGATCGGGACAAGATAAATTGATCTCTCTATTGTACCTGTATATCAAGGAAACCTATCTGGCTACAGAATTCATATTTAAAGTACAATGATTCGGCTTTAATTTGAAACATTTCTGTGAACAGCAGATCTGTTGAGTTTTGTGAAACATATATTTATGACCTTGCTTTACTTTGTAAGTGTACAATGTATATACTTTCAGTCAGCTGGAGTAGAGAATTATGTAGGTGAGTACATTTACATGTATCTTTTAATTCAGCTAGCCAAGTTTTTTTAAATAACTCACTGCAAAATGGTTTTGCTTCATTTCTGAATTACAAAGGTGAAAAAATGGTACTACGTAGTACATGTACGTGTGTTCCACAGATCCCATGCATCCCATCACTGTGATTTAGCAGGTGATGAGCAATTAAGAACATAATGGCTTATGCTACCATACCTCATTGTAATATATGCAATAAACTATAAAGGAACAGGTCTTCATGGTCATTTTCCATTTGCTTTGTCAAATGAATTCCATTTCTAACTGGTATTAGCTGTTTTTGTTTGTCAGTCACTTGCCAAAAGTCCGTGGTTTATCCTGTACACTAGGCTGAGTTTCCCCCACCCATCAAATTGGCTACAACACCTGAATAATTTAAAAATACTCTCAACAGCTTCAAACACCAACCAGCTGAACTGTTATATTTTTTAGTAAGTGCATGTACTGAATAAAGTTCATGGATTTTTCATGCGTTCAGCCAAAGTGAAGTCTTCTCAGGCTGTGAGTTATTCAAGTAACGTGCGATTTTATCCACAGTATATTGGATTACAGAATTCCTCAGTTTGTGTAGCCTGTTGTAAAGTTTAATTACAGTAATATCTGCATGTGTATTGGTAAGGGCGCTGTATGTTCTGCACTTGTACTCCTATGAAGATATCGTGATGTAATGCATATGCTGTGACGTCTTTTTCAGTATTATGATCGCCATGCTGGATGTATCCTTTCTGAGTCTCTGAATGTGATTTTATTTACATTTACCAACCTTTGCAGCCATGTACCTGTGCATAAAAAGTACAGATTCAGAGAGCAAGGATCATTATTGAAATAGCAGATTTAGAGCCTTGAAGTACCACTCCGGGCCCACTATAAACTGGGTAGAAATATTAAAATGGCGCGATGGAAATCCTATGGAATGAACCTTTAATACACCATCATGCAGAAGGATTTACGAAGAATAACACTATTTAACCTATACAATTGAAGACTTCTCAATGAAAAAAAAAAATAAAATCTTCAGTGGTGTCCCTGAAATTTCCCTCGTGTAGTATGATACTGAATATTCCTGATATGACGTCGAATCAGGCAGATGGGACGCTGATTGATGCATTTATGCTGGGATGATGTCATGAGCGTTTAAAAGCGCAGCATCATTTGTGGATATACTTCAGCAGTTGGTGAATTTGTGATGCGTTTGTCTTGTTTTTTTTAGCAGTTTAAGAAAATGCAGTTCAGACTATGTCAGCCTTTTACCATTTCGCCTTGCTTTTAAGAGGTTTTTGATAGCGAAGTAGCTCTGTAAGTATTGCCGGCAACGTACTGACAGAAGGTGCACACTAGGCCTTTGCTGGATGGTCTCAACAACTGGAGGTACATGTTTATATATGCCACTGCCAACTGAATGTTACAGATGTGGGGCAAGCGGTAAAACTGGCAGGTGACATTGACCATATATGTCTATTTGCTTCATCTCTATGTCTATATGAGTATTTTCTGTGAATTCAACCTCATTCTGATATGTGTCATTCATAACTATTATTTGTGGCATCGGAACTGACGGCTCCGCACTGGAGATTCTGGAACTGGCTACTCTTGTTAGCATATTAGTTATATTGAATTTTCAGATAATTCTTTTTTATTCATTAAAATATTTCAGTCAAAAGTTTCATGAACTTTACACCAATGGAGGTAAAAACAGAACCTGAAAATTCTAAACAATTTTAAACAATTTTAATTTTAAGAATTTTTAAACAGAATCACTGTGCGCTTTTTCCAAAATTTCCGATTACCCTCTGAGTGCACTGGAGCCGGCGATGTGACGACACTGTACAACATCATCATGATATCATAGTGATTGTCAGTTAGACTGTGGCCCTTAACATGTAGTGTAGAGATCCCAGGATGGTTTTATGCAGTATCAGGAGTATCTGGAGTTACAACAGTGCCTCGTCGCCTGGTTCAACGTTTTCAGGCAGCATGACGTGGATCGCTCCGGTTACATCGAGGCTCAGGAGCTGAGTCGAGTCATCAAGGGACTGTTTGGTAAGTCACCAAGCTCATGCTGGCCTTCTCGCTGGAGGTATATGTCATGAGTCATCAAGGGACTGTTTGGTAAGTCACCAAGCTCATGCTGGCCTTCTCGCTGGAGGTATATGTCATGAGTCATCAAGGGACTGTTTGGTAAGTTCACCAAGCTCATGCTGGCCTTCTCGCTGGAGGTATATGTCATGTCAGTGCGTGTACGTGAGAAGGTCCGCCAGCAACCTGCGCACAGGCAATTCGTGGGTTCCCACTGGGCTCTGCAGGGTCCTCCTCCCAGAAATAATGCTGGCGGCTCTCGTGCAAATATTCTGAGTGAAATATTCTTGAGTACGGAGTAAATCATCATAAATGCCATCATATAGTACAGTCGTACATTAAGTCCTACACCCATCATGGCCCGATGAACCTGGAGGGTCGGCCCATGATATGCTGACCCCTGGTCGACCATACACCGATCATGTTCCGTTCCCTCTGTGGACGGTAACGCGACCCTCTGGCCGTCATTTGCGCATGATGGCTGGATGGTCAGCTGATCAGAGTTTATTGTCCTTATCATGAATCGTTTTTCAACAAGCCGATCATTCAGACATGCTGCCTATACTAATGTCAAATCCAGATAAACTCGTCATTTTGTCATTGTCAGGCCATGATCAGGCCCAAAGGGAGGTAACTGGCTACTGTATCTAATACTCGGCTTTTGTTTCTATTTGATGTCTTTTCTTGACAGTAATATTTACTCCATTCCAGAGAATGGAAAGTGTAATCATGTCAGGCGTGACAATTGCCATTTTCAACTTGTGATGATTGCCATTTTCTGCCATTTTCAACTTGTGATGATTGCCATTTTCTGCCATTTTCAACTTGTGATGATTGCCATTTTCTGCCATTTTCAACTTGTGATGATTGCCATTTTCAACTTGTGATGATAGCCATTTTCAACTTGTGATGATTGCCATTTTCAACTTGTGATGATTGCCATTTTCTGCCATTTTCAACTTGTGATGATTGCCATTTTCAACTTGTGATGATTGTCTTTTTCAACTTGTGCCTCTGAGAGGTGAGGATCGAAAGGTTACTGTGTCCTCTTCTCGACATGTCAAGCTTAATTTTGCACTGACTGCATGGAGCAGGTGCGATGAACATAACCATTTATTTATTTATTTGATTGGTGTTTTATATCATACTCAAGAATATTTCACTTATACGATGGCGGCCAGCATTATGGTGGGATTAAACCAGGTAGAGCCTGGGGGAAACCCACAACAATCCGCAGGTTGCTGGCAGACCTTCCCACATCCAGCCGGAGAGGGAGCCAGCATGAGCTTGTCTTGAACTCACAGCAATCACATTGGTGGGAGGCTTCGGGTCATTGTGCTGCGATAGTGCGCTAACCGACTGAACCACAGAGGCCCCCGATGAACATAACATGTGACCTTACAGACCTCCTACATGCAAAACAGGGACACTTAGAGATCCGCTGAAAAGGAGCGTAAGATTGTTGCGTCTTATTTTCAAGAAACACTGCAAATACCTACATGACCTTACGGACCCCCTACATGCAAAACTTCCCTAGTTTACGGAATTTCTTAACAGATTTGCACAAGTTGATAATAAATTTTGTCTGCAGAAGGCTTACGGTCTAAAGTAATGCCGATTTATGGGCATTAGAAAGGCTTTCACACAGTCATCACATGCTGTGTTACAGGATATTAAAATAAAGATTTAACTCTAAGCTGAAGCAAGAATATTTAGATGATGCCGGCCGAGTAATGTTGTAAAACCATACGCCGATCATGGAGTCATGATCAGACCATCATTCGTGTATGATGGCTGGATGATACATCGATAGTGACAGCGGATTTTCTCACTGTCGGCGCAAGGTCAGCGTATGGTTGGTGTGTAGTCAGCGGATCATACCCCAACCGTCCGGCCACAAAGGGTGGAGGATATAAGGTTAGGAGTCGACTGTACTGTACATTTATCGTACATGTAGTACTCTGCCTAAATGGAGAATTGTTGGGCTTTAGTTGTTAGATGCAATGTTAAGGTTTAAAGCACATTGTAAGTTTAACCCGGATTTCATGTACAGTGCTGGCGGAGTTGACCTCCATTAAACTTTGCCTAAAAGTAAACATGACCTATATTAAATATGAACAGCAGTATAAAAACCTGACACACAACAAATTTGAACTCTAGTAAATATCACATTGGATTCTGTTAAATATGAACCCGCAGACTGCCTGTTTTCCCTGCTGAGGTGCGATGCTGGTGTGTTAACTGGACATGAAGTTCTCCCTACATAACTATGTCTGATGTGTTTCTCGGGGTACAGCACATCTGCAGACTGCCTGTCTGTCCTGCTGAGGTGCTACTCTGGTGTGTTATCTGGACATGAAGTTCTCCCTACATAACTACGTCTGATGTATTCCTCAGGGTACAGCATCTCCGCAGACTGCCTGTCTGTCCTGCTGAGGTGCTTCTCTGGTGTGTTATCTGGACATGAAGTTCTCCCTACATAACTACGTCTGATGTATTCCTCAGGGTACAGCATCTCCGCAGACTGCATGTCTGTCCTGCTGAGGTGCTTCTCTGGTGTGTTATCTGGACATGAAGTTCTCCCTACATAACTACGTCTGATGTATTCCTCAGGGTACAGCATCTCCGCAGACTGCATGTCTGTCCTGCTGAGGTGCTTCTCTGGTGTGTTATCTGGACATGAAGTTCTCCCTACATAACTACGTCTGATGTATTCCTCAGGGTACAGCATCTCCGCAGACTGCCTGTCCACCTTGCTAAGGCGCTACTCTCGCGTGCTACCTGGGCCCGAGGGTGATCGGTGTCTTATCTCCTTTGACGACTTTGTTGCATTATGTGTCAGAATGAGAGCTTACACAGGTACGTAATTGATCAGCCCAAGTGACAGGCTGTGACAGCATAGTGGATAAGGTGTCTGCCGTGTAAACGCTACATCTGGGATTTAAACCCATGTCAAGTCAGTACTTGTGACTTTGACGTCAGTAAACCTGGCACTCAGCATAGCAGGAAAATGGGGGGCCTCCATGGCGGACGGCATTAGTGTATCAGCACAGAACAATACACTAACCCAAGAGCCTCTCTCGCATGTGGTCAGTATGGGTTCAAGTCCATTTCATCTTGGCTTCCTGTCCGGTTGTACCTTGCCAGGTCTGCCAGCATCTTGTGGACATCTGTGGGTTTCCTTCTGGCTCTGCTCAGCTTCTTTCCATCATAATACTGGCCGCTGGTGTATGTTATGTTCAGTGTTCTTACAGCATCAAACACTAATCCCATAAATAAGTAAAGAAGAGGAGTACCAGGCCAGGATAATGTGACTTAGTGGGCTGTCATGTCTGGTGTCATGTCTGGTGTCATGTCTGGTGTCATTGGCATGGCCTTACACTGTAGAGCAGCACTGTAAACACGTTTTCATTGAACTCCGGCCTGCTTCTGGGAAACACAGTAGTAATATGATAGAATTATTGCAGAAAGTGTTAAACCTTAAAGAAAGAAATATCGTGGCCCAATTTTCCCATTGTTCTGGTTGTCTTCGACATCATGAGAATGCCAGTCAGTGCTGTACAAACATATGTGCATTCTGCTTAATTTAGTTACATGCAGATATAAAAACTTATCCTAAAACTGCTGGTGTTTGTTGACAGATGCGTTCCGCAGAAGAGACCAGCTCCAGCACGGAGGAGGAGAAACTGGCCAATGTACCTTCCAGTACGATGATGTAAGTCCACATAGCCATGCCCTGGGGCCCACATGGCCATCCCCTGGGGCCCACATGGCCATCCCCTGGGGCCCACTTACACAAAGCCCTCTTAGCACTAAGAGCACGTAACTGTAACTATGGCATGGGTATGGCTGGCCATGTGCTCGCAAAGTTAAGAGGGCTATGTGCAAGAGGCCCTTGGCCATCCTACTCCTACTCTGTCATTGCTTTAGTAGGAGGTTATTTATTTCGTTGCTGTTTTTGATTTGGTCTGAAATATATGTTAAATTCATAGATATATTTTATTTTCAACATCAAAAAAAAAATATCCTGTCAGAAGTTCTTACTTTATAACCCAGTTTTATTTCAGTTTAGATCAAGCTGCTAATCAATTCAATTTTATGTCACAAACACATACACAATTACTTGTTGATTTATTTCAGTTTCTTCGCTGTGTGATGTGTCTGTAGATATCTCACCTTGACGTGACCTCTATTCAAGGAATGGGCAGGTAAAAAATATCACTTATACCACTGTGATGTTTTTTGTTCACTACATAATACTTCCTTATTTAGGATCATTTGTAAGATACATGAAGATACATAAAGAATTCTGGTATCAGTTATCAAACCACACCAGAGGGCAGGACACAGCTATGGCCAAGAGGTTATGTCGCTCTTCTGTTAGTCACACAAATGCAGGTTCAAACCCAGCCTTGTGTAGGGAATTTAGACACACAGATTCCCCTGGCTTTCACAGTTACTTTGACCATGGTGACAGTTAGCATTTAGGTGACATTTATTGAACACATTAAAGAAAGCTTTAATGTTGTCCCCCTAGTGTATTCTATTCATTCCTGGGTGTTCGCAAATGTTCAGACTGGTTTCCACTATTTTCCAAACACACTGCTGATAACACGGACCACTGGATTGGACAACACTGCGGAACATTTCATTTGGAATTGCGACACATTGCCTTTGAATATATTCTTTCAACTCATCAAATATTTAGGGTTAGTTGCACATGAAATGAAAACAAAAAACTATGGGTTATGGGCTGTCAAATTGTGAGTACATTTTTTTGGGACACCCTGTATTAGGCCTCTGATAACTGATAGTTAGATTCTCATGACCCGCGCACATTACTACTTTTGCCGATAATAATAACGCATTGTTTTAATTATTTGCCCATTTTTAGAAAAGGAACACAACTCCCAATTTGCTTAAGCTCCTTACAATTATCTGGTGTTGTCTGCAAAGAACTGTATAGTCAGCCAATCAGGGAATACATACCACCGGTGATGATTGAGACGAGATGTTCGATTGACGAGGTGTTTGATTGGTAATCACAACACTGGCACCACACCACATTTACCTTATTCTCAATACCTCTAGCGTAGTTATTCCGCTACAATGTTTTCCCTTACGCAAAGATATCTTTGTGCAAGTTGAGAGGGGTCTGTTGCATTCTCATGTAAAGGTCTGCTGGTTGGCCCAAATAATAAATAATTAATAACAACAGCATCATTTTCAAAAGCTGGGGTCATGAGAATCTAACAATTAATTAACCGAGGCCTTACCCTCTGTTTTAGATTCCTCCGAACCTACATTGTATTGATCTGCAGCTTTTCTTGTCTTAGGTTAGCCTCACCAGGATTCTGGTTCACAACACCAGGATTAACCAGAGGGACTATCCAGATAGTATAACAGATCATTCCAACACGAGATCAATAAATCAACCCAAAAAATGTACTTTTCAGTTTAGTGTTTGTTTTGGGTGCTTAATTTACCAGGAAGAATTAGGGTGGTTGTCTTTTTTTACTTTAAGATCTTGTTTGTTGAATGTAAATTAAGTTTAATCGTAGCTGAATGTATATTTAAGATTATACATCACGCACACGTGCAGGTAGATGAACTTGTAAGCAATGGTACATCATATTGTTAGCTACATGTAATGTATCTAGTCCAGTGTATGTGTATATACTTGTAAAAAACGTTTGTATTTTTATGTTTACAGATTTCATCCAGATTGATTGTGGACACACATTTGACAGAATCTGTATTCTCTCAGAAAACTCCAGGTTCTTGTGTCTGTTCTAAGCATGTATAAAGACTCGCTCCTATATTCACATGTATGTTGTGTTTGCTTATTTACTGTTTCGGTGTTTTACAGACACTAAATACAAAACACTAAATTGCAAATATTTTCACTGGGCTGGAACTGGATTTAAACCTGAGACCTGACTCACATCAATCAGTCAAGGTTCAGTGGTTAGGGGATGGCACAGTTTAAGCCATCTCTGTTCCCCTGCAAGTGAAGATCAAGTACCATTCATCTGCAGTTTGGATGTGTTCTGGATACATCCGCAAATCCACCTATAAATGTTTGCTGTACAATCAGGCCAGTATTTGAACACTATAACTGACAGATACAGTGGAGGCTGCTGCGGCTCAGTTGTTAGCGTGTCTTCAGGGCGCAATGACCCAGTGCCTCTCACTGATGCAGTTGCTGTGAGTTCAAGTATAGCTCATGCTGGCTTACTCTCGGGCTGGCTTACTCTCGACAGCCAATAACCTACGGATGGTGGTGGGTTTCCCCTAGGCTCTCCCCATTTTCTTACCACCATAATACTGGCCGCCATCATGTAAGTGAAATATTCTTGAGTACGGCATAAAACTCCAATCAAACAAATAAATAAACAGACAGACTGAGGAGAACATGCAGAGGTAGCATGAGTGAGGTTTCCCAGTGTACAATAACGTACCAGGTTTATTCATTTACTGGGTATGTTGGCTGCTGACTAGTGTTTATTTTACTTATTTCACTGGTGTTTTCGTTGTACTCAAGAAATTCTTGTAGTGATGGTCAGTTCCTTGGAAGGGGGAAACTGGAGCACAAAGAGTAAACCAACAGGCTTTGTATGGTACACAGACCCTCTGTTCCAGATCAAGCAAAGATTGTCTCCAATATGAACAGTCAAGGAAGAGGAATCTGGAAAATACCTTTTATGAAGCAGGAAATGACCACCTGGCAATAACCAGCCACTTTATTTGATTGATGTTAACGAGAAAGACCCATAAAAATGGAATTAGGGTGAGTAAAAAGACAACTGAAAACCCGAGTCTGAAAATACCATCACTTACCATTTCTCACCAAATGAAATGCAGTCGGATGTTTTGATGTGTGTCGGGTTTTCATGGACCATGTTGATAATGTTAGCTCGTCGGTGATCTCACACTCAAGTTTCTCTAGCCCTAAAGCAGAACTTTATTGTCACTCATTACAGGAGTATGGTTAACAAGAGTTGAACCCAAAGGCGCACAAAAAGTTTCTAGAGGTTTCTGATGAACCAACATGATCAATATAGTTTATACACAATCAAAACATTTGACTGCGTTTAATTAGGTGAAAAAAAAACAACTCTTAAACAACCAGTGAAGGTGGTTTCATGTACAGTTTTTAATGGCCTTTTTCGTCACCATAACTTCATTTTTGCAGGGGCCTTTCCCTTTAAATACTGTACTTCAGAATATTCAGCCAAGCTGGATGTCAGGATTACTAGATGAGTGGTAAGACCCGCAGCAACCTCAAAAATCTCTCGCCACAAAGGCTGAACTAGCAAGAGGTGGAATGGAACTCGTGATCATGTTGAATGTCATTATTGTTTTTTTTTTTCATCAGATTCCAATGTATATTTCACATTGTTGATAAGGATTCAGGCGTAAACAGAAGTGTCCGTGATAATTCACTGACAGGTGACAAACCCTTCTCTACATGATACACATCATATTGGTGGAAGGCAAGTGGACACGCACAAATTTCATGCAAGACCACACAAATGTGCAACCTTCACCACCAAGGCCCCCTTGGAACAATGAAAACAAAGACTAGAACTATCTTGATATTCCCTGTCCAAGCATGGCACTACACCCACACCCTCTGTATGAATATCACTCCTGAGTATTAAAGGTTGGTATATTTATTTATCTGAGGCCATCCTAATAAATATGTTAGTTGGGCACAACCCGACCCACCCTTCAAAAAATGGCGTGCTCAAAAAGGTTTTTATTGGTATTTTGATACCTTTTTTTTTTCTCCATGTTAATTCTTAAAATCTCAATCTTTTTCAAGAGCCAGAATGAAAAAAAAAAAATTCTGTACGGACTGAACAGCGCTAGTTTTCTCATAGGGTTGGATTATGCCCAACAAACAGTTTTTAAGGATAGCCTGATTGGTGTTTTATGCCATACTGAAGAATATTTCACTCATATGACGGCGACCAGCATTATGGAGGCATTAAACCAGGTAGAGCGTGGTGCATTTAAGAGACATTGAGACACGCTGACACAATGAAGACTTTCGTACTTTAATAACAATTTATCACACTGGTGAGCCTATTGGCCAAACCTCCCTACCCTAGACAATTCCCTGCAGACCCACTTTTCCCACACTATCTGCTATCAGCTTTGACCCTGGTGGTATTGTGGTGTGTCCCCAGAGACTGAGCTACCCCCGGGCTCCACCCCTGCCTCAGCATATCCCAACTTGCGCAAGTCCTCTTTGGCCATGAGGTTTCTCTGCATTCGACACTCCAGGTATTCCTTCGACTCAGTGCGACACTTGGAGTTCTCCTGCTTGTTCTGCCGCAGACACCTCATGTAGTTGAACATGAACTGTTTACACTCGCCCTGGTGGTCCAGCGGGAAACTACCCTTATCCGGAGGACGCACAAACATCTTATTCTGGAAGGTCATCGATGTCGACATCTTGACTGTAACCCAGGAAATACTCGGCAAATCTTACAAGTTTCAGAAATCCAAGGATATGATCTCACAGATTTCCCAACAATCAAATTTGGGGAATCACCATTGGAAGGCAAGATAAAATACACACTTAAGCAATGTTGTACCGTTTGAACTTGGGCCTTCTAATTATCTCTTCCTGATGTCTTAAATGAATGTTTTTCCCCACAATCTCTAAAGTTGGTCCAGAAATCTGGATCACAGTAAATTATTATTTGTCACAGAACAGTATGGAAACTTTTGCCACAAACAAACACGTCACTTCTGTTCCCAGGCCACAGTATCTTTGTTAAACAACACAAACTTCCTACTTGTGGCTGTTTTTCCTCTCCGTCATCTTGTTAAGAAAATCCAGGTACACTTTCTTCTGGGCACTAGATGCTGGTATAAAATGGCCACCCGGATGCTGGAGAAATGTTGGTTCAACAAACTGATCCTTGGCAAGTTCTTCACTCAGGTCTGGAAGAAAAAAAAAAAGACAGATTATGCGTGATTCAGGAAAACCTTGCCAAGAGTAAAATTCACACAGTACAGTTTCTTAGCCATGCTATCACCAACTCCATTAAAATAATGATATCCCGGAAAAGAAGAAGGACTCAACACACTAGTAATAATTCCTGAGTAGCCTGAATTTGCAATCAGGGTTTTGCTAGGACACCTGACTTTGTGACCATACAACTCTCCTGTTAGCTCCCTAACACCCTATATTTACAGAGCCTACCTTTGGGAATAACCCTGTCTGTATCTCCACACACATGCACACTGAGAAACCTGACTCTGTTACCATATAACTCCCTTGTTAGCACCCTAACACCGTACATTTACAGAGCCTACCTTTGGGAATAACCCCGTCTGTATCTCCATACACATGCACACTGAGAAACCTGACTCTGTTACCATATAACTCCCTTGTTAGCACCCTAACACCGTACATTTACAGAGCCTACCTTTGGGAATAACCCCGTCTGTATCTCCATACACATGCAGACTGGGACAGCTGACTTTGTTGCTGTAGAATTTCTGGTGACCGCTTGACTGACTCTTGAAACCAGCGACCAAGATGGCAAAATCAAACTGAATAGTGGAATCTGAAACAACATGAAGGCATGAAAGACAGACTGATTGACTGAGATGCTTCAGTGTTAGGGAAACCGTTCTAATCGCTTAGATCACTCCTCAGTGTTACGTAGTTTATAGATGCAGATTTATATCAGTAATGGTATTCTTATTTATTGATTTATTTATTTGATTGGTGTTTTATGCCGCACTCAAGAATATTTCACTTATACGACTGCGGCCAGCATTATGGTGAGAGGAAACCGAGCAGAGCCCGGAGGAAACCCACGACCATCCGCAGGTTGCTGGCAGACCTTCCTACGTACGGCCAGAAAGGAAGCCAGCATGTCCTGGACTTGAACTCACAGCGGCCGCATTGGTGGGAGGCTTTGGGTCATTGCGCTGCACTAGAGCACTAACAGACTTAGCCATGGAGGCCCCTAATGGTATTCTTCTATGGGGCTAAAGTTTTTAAGGAATCAAAAAGCCAAAAATGTATGTACCTGTAAACTGGAAATGACACATGCTATAATGTTGCAATTCTCCAAAGCAAACTACAACGTACTGTTAAGGTCATCCTTAAAACTATGTTTGTTGGTTGTAACAAGGTTGACCCTTCAAAAAAGAGCTCTACTGAAAAGTTTTTATTTGTATTTTGATAAAAGTGTTTCTTGTTGATTTTACTCACCCTGTTAATTTCTTTAAAATCCCAATCTCATTCAAGAGCCAGAATAAGAAAAAAAGAATTCCCAACAGACCGACCCTATATTTTTCTTGCCCAACAAACAGCTTTTTAAGCATGGCCTAATATATACTTAAATACATTTTAGAACATAAGATCTTTTTTATAAGGAAACATTCAGACTTTGGCAGATGTTACGAAAAACAAACCAAACCATATACTACAATATTATCAGGGCAAAAAAAGTTCTCTTCTGTCTGATGATGTAGAAGAGATTTCTCAACATGCATTCAATGGCTAGCTTACCTGTCTCTTGCTCTTTTATACCACACAGCAGAGAGAGGAAGGAAGCTCCCTGACTAAAGCCTAGTACGCCATCAAATGGACCCTGAAAAAAGATGTCAGCAGGTCTGAATTCCCGGCAGACAATCTACAAAGTAGTATTATCCTGTCGTATTTCTGAATGCTCTGACCTACCATAATTGTAACGCACAATAGTCCAACCTTGCCTAAAACACACTTGTTACACTAGAGGTTTGAAGTTTTAAAATAACGTGGCGTCAACAGATTTGTTGACCGCTTTATACTATCATCAACGCCTCGGACACTGTCAGAGCATGGGAATTTACAAACTGCCTGTTCAATGTCGGGTTTGAACCGCAAAACGCATGTGTCTAAAACTAAAATGTACTTTCAATATTTACTTGAATACAACTTTGAACTTGAGACCTTTTCTCTTTTCCATATAAAAAAGTTCAGTCGTTGGCTGATGCTGCAAAGTATCCAATCAAATCCTATCATATCATCTGGAAAAAAGAAATATTGAAAAGGCAACTAAAAAGTTGAAAGGCAGACGCCTCCACCACCAGCCATGGCCAGTTCCAAATAACATAATACATGTTCACGGCGAAAATTTCGAAGACTAGTGGAACCTACTTCCTCTTGAAAGCACTTGCGCACGACATCTACAGATTCACTGAAACCTTTGTCACAGTCAGTAACATCTTGCGCTCGGAAGTAATCGTCCTCTCGAGAAAACCACCAGCCTCTTTGATCTGCAACCATGGTAATCAACGGATCCACGACATTTAACACTTCTGATCTTTGAATGAGTCAAAGGAGTTAGCTTTACTGCTGTACTCAGAAGGAATAGGACACATGTTTCAACATGTTGTATAACATCAAACACTTTTCCAACAGGATGTTAACCTACCTTCCAAGAAAACCAAAAACACCTTTTCAAGTTCAATCGAACTCTTAAAATCAGACAAAATGAGTAGCATAGTCTAACAAATATTTCTTCTCACATACAGTATCTGCATACATCATGTGTATGACTTAAATCGACCCCGCTTTTGAAGCCAGCCTGAAATTTTTTAGTTATAACATTACTTTCAATTAAACTTCAAAGTTCTTTCTTAAAGTAAAATAATTTAAAATAGTACATATAATGTATTGGCAAAGTTCTGACCTCACTTCAAAATTTACAAACTGCAGTGCTGGGCTATACAAATAAACTTGTTAATACCGGACAATTTTGACGCTTCAGTAGCACCTTCTTCACTCTCCAATGGCGGAACAATATTTGGGGCTGTGATGAAAACTGGAAGAGGAAAAACTATGGATGTTCAAGTAAAGTGGCAACATGTGTCGAATTACAACCTCAAAATTTTAATCCTGTGATTGGCACTAATGGGAAACAGAACTTCAAGGGATTGTTCATTTTGTCAAGTCTGCAATATTTTTCTGTAACATGTCTACAAATCAAGTTTACAATGATACAGACATACTTGTAAAACATGTATCCGTCCTAATTCTACTGTGCTGCTGTGGTGTCTTTAATGTGACACAGTTACATGATGTTTCACGAAGTTGGACAGGAATGTTTCACATCAATAAGAGGGCATCAATGATATCCTGATGATGGGTGTTTGCTCCTAATTTAGAACAAGGTTTATCTCCAGAATCTGAAATCACATGCTATCCTTGATGCGTGAAACCCCCAAAAATTAATTAAACAATTAAATGATTCATCTTACATGTGCTGAATGTATATTACTAGTACCCTTTACATTAGTAAACGACTTGATGTGACGTTATATGTAGGACCGTTCAATACACTACATTTCACCTGAAGTTTGAACTGTAAAAAATACACCTTCAGAAGCAGGTAAGGGCTTAAAATGATACTTCTGATGTCAAAAAGTTTTTCTGGAAATTATTCAGGACATTATTGAAACTTCACAAAAAATGCTTAATTAGCTGCCATACAAGGTGGATGATTCAATCAGAATCAAGCAAAACAGCGAACTTCAGGTGAAAATTACATTGCACATCTAAACGTCCATATTAATACAAGCATGGATCAACATGACAAATGTATCACAGAAATCTCACCTAATTTGGCCTTGTTTTTTATTATCTTCCTGAATGCCCCTGTTTTCTCTCGGAAAGATTGACTGTTTTGTCTGCAGTTGTGGAGACACATTAAGAAATATGAATACCATTACCACATGTATTTATTTGACTGATGATTACGCTGTACTCAAGAATATTTCACCTATATGGCAGCCAGCAGAATAGTGTGTGGAAACTGGGCAGTACCCAGGGGAAACCCATGACTGTCCGTCTGTTGCTGGTGGGCCTTCCCATGTACAGCTGGGGAGGAAGTCAGTGTGAGTCGGACTTGAACTCTGAGCAACTGTATTGGTGAGAGGCTCCTTGGTTGTCACGATGCACTAGCATGCTAACCCCCTTGGCCACGGAAGCCCCGAATGGTTATTAGAGCACATGACAGTGACTTGGATGTGGGTCTTACATGTACTTCCATTTTTATACTTTCACAACACTTCTTGGATCAGTATCTTATAACCTTTCTTGGGGGACCTCCCTGGCTCAGTTGGTTAGCGTGCTATGACCCGAAGCCTCACACCAATGCGGTCACTGCGAGTTTAAGTCAAGCTAATGCTGGCTTCCTCTCCGGCCGTACATGGGAAGGTCTGCCAGCAATCTGCGAATGGTTGTAGGTTTCCGCCGCGCTCTGCCCCGGTTTCCTCCCACCATAATGCTGGCAGCTGTCATATAAGTGAAATGTTCTTGAGTACAGCATAAAACACCAATAAAATAAATAAATAAATATAACCTTTCTCTTTAATAATATTGCCTTATGGCACTATAATCTAGACAACATCTTTCACAAAAAAAAAACTTAGAAGAAATATGAGTTACATATTTTTTGAAAGTTGCCCCAGGGCTGTCTGCTACTTCAGTTTTGTCAATGCATAAACAGCCCTGTACGGCCCATACAGTTTATGGCCTTTGCACAACCCCAAAAATTCAGGAATACCTTAAATGACCTACATGTAAAAATTGGTCTGTGACAAAATTACTCATATTTCCTAATTCTAAGAGTTCTATTGATTGCAGAAAAGTGTTTTGAGGTTTGTTGGGAAGAGAGGATGATATTCTACTGGCAAAATGTATGTATCAGCTCCTGATGTAGTATTTTATGGCATTTATTTGCCTTCAAAAAAGTGCATTTTGGTGGCGATATTTTAGGTCACGTACAGTAACTATAGTGAACAGTAAAAGGCACATGAAAACCACATCTCTCCATTAATTTACCTAACAGAAATAAAACAAAACATCTCTCAACTGACCTGTATCCATGAAGACACAGTATCTGAAGAAAAAAAACAGAATTTTCTAGAGTACAAGTATTAACTGTCAAGCATTCAAATCGTTTTGCTTTCTGGATAAAAGTGCAGCGGAATACAAAGGTAACTCTCAACAATGAAGTTATCTGACAGGTTGACATCAGGGTTTAATTCAAGCCCACATGAAGACATCTTTTGGTGACTTGTCTTGCCTTTATCATAAACACAGTTCCCTATGCATACATGTAATGATACCATAATTAATAGTCATTTGCTTACTTATTTGGTGAGTGTTTCATGTCTTTTTCACGAGAATACATGTTTTTGAAATTTCTCATTCACAACAGCATTCAAATCTATGAGCGGAGTAAACATACCATCATTATATTTAGTTATTTCTTTGAGGATTACAACTCACTAAATGACACATCACTGATACCAACATGTACAAGTACAATACAACCCACATGAAAACTGACACCCTTATCTAGAAGCCTATGTCACCTCATACTACTAGATACAACTGTTTCACACACATTTACAGGAGGGTTTGTTGCCATTGTAGTACATGTGAGAGCTCCAGGGCAGAAACCACACCTAAGTTTGGGACATGGTCCAGTCGTCTTCGTTCAGCATTGACCACAGACTGACAACCTTCAGGGAAATTCACCACAGCTGCAATGGCCAAGCAGTCTGAGGAAATACAATTATAACGCAGATGGGTTAATATGAAAGAAAAAAAAAAAGCTCAGCCCAGAAACTTTACAACTTTGAACTGATTCTTTAATCATCTACATGTAAAATGCAGTGTCAAGTGACCCTATAAACACTGATATGCACTGTAAGTGCCTGAAACTTCACTGGCAACTTCCAAAAGTTTTCCTACGCCTCAGCAGTGCTCCTGATTAGCCTTCACACAGAGACCAGTAGAACGTTTGTCAACCAATTGTAAGGCGTTAGCACAATGTACCACTATCTCAGATGGCTAGCAGAGTTCTACAAGTGACTTTCAGGCTAGGCTGTACTGTACATGTATCATATTCCAGATCAGTGTCAGCATCCAGGACCAATGGCAAAGACATGTCAGGCCAAAGGGTAGAGAGCTGTAACAGTTCTATTAATGTACTTTAGGCCATTTATTTTTTAAACAATGCTTCGCTTTAATTTACAAATGTCTCACTATTTCCGTATGTGGCCCATGTTAACTACCACTACAGTACATGGTCAGGAAGGAGTTCAATGAGGGACGAGCCACTTATTGTGCATGTGTGTATGTATGTACATGCAAACTTACCTATATTCAAAATGGAAATGCTTTTTTATGGACCTCTAGGTTATAATATGGAGACTTAAGTTGTGCAGAAAGCAACGAAACCATCATAGTTTTCAAGATGTTTTCGACGCCAGGGCTCGATTACATTTTAGTTTTAAAGAAGAGCAGGTTACGTCACTTTTCTAAATGGCCGTCAACATTGAGCTGTTTATTTATGTTCTAAGTTCTCCGAGTTCACGTGACGACGAGACAGCGAGTTAATTAGTTTCATCAGCAAAGGCAGTGAGTTAAGAAGATAGTACTGGACATAGAAATGGGCATAAAAAGTGAGCTGCCACTTGCGTCCATTGTCTTAGAGTCAGGAAATGTGCGACAATTTTGTTGAATTCAGGTGATGGATTCAGTGATGTGATGAACGTCAGAACCATCTAGTCCATCTAGACGGACTCAAGGTGTTATTTTCAAATTCTGACATTCATTGCAGCCCTGACACCATCATCTGTACTCAAAAAAATCGCCGCAGAACTCGAAGTCGATGGAATTGTTTTTGATGAGGTCCACGCTCATGTCACGTAAACTTACATGAACTCAAACTGAATTGACAGAAACGAAAAACTGTATGCCCTTCTCAGTTATATTATGAAGGTTTGTATTGCAACCTTCAAATGACAATGAAAACATCTCAGTTTTCAAGATGTTTTCCAAACAAGAACTCTGTTACATTTCAGGATCAAGAGTAGGTTACGAGACTTTTCAAAATGGCTCCCAACACTGAGCCGTTTGGTACGTTTGAAGTTCTCACAGCTAATGTGACCACAAGACTGCGAGTTAATTAGTTTCATCAGTAAGAGTAGTGAATGAAGAAGATTGGTTCGAGATTCAACCGGAAAATGGTATAGAAATGAGCAAAAAAGGCGAGTTGGAGTGCCACTTATGTCCCTAGGTTTCGAGTTCGGAGATCTACGGCAATTTTTTTGAATTCAGGATTCAAAATTGAATGGATTCAGGGTTGCGATGAAAGTCAGAATATTAATATATCCCTCTGAATCCATGTAGATGGACTGAGCATTGACAACTCACACAGAACAAACCCAACAACAACAACATCCAAAACAGGTCATAATTTAAAACGAAAAAGGTCACTAGATTACACTAGATTTCTGACATCGAACTTACCAATAGTTTAAAATCTAAACTTCTGAACCAAGTGACAAGTGAAATGAGCTGGATGAACCAAACAAAAAGAAAACAGCCACAAACCAGCTCTCCAAACTTGCCACTACGACACACAGAAGAGTTACAACAGAGGGGAGACCATTTATTCAGCGTGAGATGAGAGTATGCTCCCCTTGCTATCGAATTTATGATCTATAAGATGGTGATTTAGGAAGGAATTACAGTTGTTGGCACAATTTTCAAAAAATCCTTTTTATAATAAATCAAAATCGAAACTTGATCCAGCTTTCACGGCCTTAGATTCTTCAGGGTACAATTTCACCTGGTTTTGACGGAAGTGATACCTGGGAACAGGGCGAGGGAGAAGTCATTGCTTGCATTACACATTTCATTCACTCTGTTGAAACACACACACACACAAACCACGTGTGTTGAGCCCGCCTGGAGTTATCCAGAGAGTCTGCGATCGAACTGAGAGAAAAGAAAGCGAAGTCTGTGACAAAATGACATCAGAGGCTTGTAACGGTAGCCCGTCCGATGTATCGGGCTCGGGAGGGAAGGCAAAGGCCAAATGCGACGCTGTCATTGTAAGTGTCATTCCTTAATCTTATTAAATTAGAACTTGATTCACTTTGGGGGACATGGGGCGTTGCTCAGTGACAAAGAACTCCATTTTCACGCATGATACATTGCCGTGCCGTAACCAAGCGTAACAATGATCTGTCGACATCTGTTCTATAGGGAACGACTTTTATATACACTGTCATTGTCAAAGCGATAGACGCTTGGTACAACCATGACTGTCCACTTATGCTCGACAAATTATAATTAATAGTATATACAAAATGCATATTGGACAAACGTGCATTCATGAAGACTAAAAGTTTCAGTAACTGACTGACTGACATACAGAAGTGTATAGTGTATTTCATATATGTATTTTTTTATTGTCTTATCTTTTCACATTCACGTTCTTTAACACAAAAGTTACCAGGTATTTTGATATGTTTTTAGATGTGTGTCCACAGTCTGGTGCAGTTTTATATGTGTAGTTTTCGACGGCGAAGGCTAATGAGACTTGTGTGATACCTTGTTTCAGATAATGACACTTTGGTGCGGCATCTGAACAGTTTTCATGTCATCATCATCGTGATTTCGCTACATTTTATGATAATTTTCATCATCTGTGACAATTCCTGGAAAAAACTGAAATAACGAATTTGCAATGTGGGAAGAGGGGCAGGTAATAGGATGTGCTCTGGTGGTGACGAGAATCGAGTGTGTAACACTGGCTAAAATTATGGAGCACATGGTATGACTTATTGTATTGAGAAGTTATATTTTAAGGAATGATGCTGTCATTTTATTTGTTTGATTGGTGTTTTACTTATATGACAGTCGCCAGCATTATGTTCAGAGGAAACCAGGCAGAGTCTGTGGGAAACCCCATGACCATGCACAGGTTGTTGGCACAAATCATGGTTGAAAAATAGGGAGGTATTTGTTATTTCTAAACTTCATACATATACATGATTATGTACATGTGTCCATGTGTAGGCCTGTGTGTAGATGTTTGTGTGAGTACATGTGTCCATGTGTAGGTCTGTGTGTAGATGTTTGTGTGAGTACATGTGTCCATGTGTAGGTCTGTGTGTAGATGTTTGTGTGAGTACATGTGTCCATGTGTAGGTCTGTGTGTAGATGTTTGTGTGAGTACATGTGTCCATGTGTAGGTCTGTGTGTAGATGTTTGTGTGAGTACATGTGTCCATGTGTAGGTCTGTGTGTAGATGTTTGTGTGAGTACATGTGTCCATGTGTAGGTCTGTGTGTAGATGTTTGTGTGAGTACATATGTCCATGTGTAGGTCTGTGTGTAGATGTTTGTGTGAGTACATATGTCCATGTGTAGGTCTGTGTGTAGATGTTTGTGTGAGTACATGTGTCCATGTGTAGGCCTGTGTGTAGATGTTTGTGTGAGTACATGTGTCCATGTGTAGGTCTGTGTGTAGATGTTTGTGTGAGTACATGTGTCCATGTGTAGGTGTTTGTGTGTAGATGTTTGTGTGAGTACCAGTCACATGTTGTTTATGACCATTACTAGTTTGTTTGGATGCCTATGGTGCATTTCCTTCCTTGTGACGGAAATTATTAATGCCATTAAACAGAGTATGACTCATGATGCTTCTGTGGTTTAGTTTCAGTTTTATCAAGCAAATACATAGGTATGCAATGAAATCTCTGAAAGTTTTTGAATGTTCGACGTAAGTTTAGAAAATAATCTAATATATGAACAAGGTGTAGATGAATTAAAACTCAGCTTGCGAACTAGCAGTGAAACCTCAACCCGAATCTACCTGTGGCTACCACACTGCCTGGAGAGAGATAGAAAGAAAGACAGAGAAATAATTTCAGCTTAAAATTAATGCTGGCTGTTTGGAGATTGCTGTGCATTAATATACAGTAGAAATATGAAAGAAACATATTGAAATAATAACTCTTTTATAATAAGAAATGAAACATTACCCTATATATAATACGAACCAAACAATGAATTAATCAGAATAGGGCAATGGCAATTAAATGCTAAAATGTCGTTTGTAATGAGACTGTGCAAAACAAGGAAGTAGATCTGAATGTCGTAAACTTTTAAATGCTGTTGTCCATGCATCCATACATGGGCCTGATTCATAATGTACGTTTTCATAACTGATATGAAATGTGGTGCTACTACTAAGCCCGCGCAGCAGATAATCGGCAATCTCCGGGCATAAAATTAACCTTCGGCCTTGGTCGGACAGGTGCTTGTAGGTCACATGATCAAGAGATTTCACGAGATTTAGTTTCAATATGGCAGCATCCTGTGAACCTGGCTAAAAAAATGATGAAAATCTGTCATTTAGCAAAGATTCAGGTACTTACTTGTGTTTTATTCAATGTTAACATAGAAACAAGAAGCCATAGGACGAATTAGCCACAGGAATTGTTATGTTTGACACTTCGCATGTGACTGGGGAATGACTTTTCAGTTGTCAATCCAAAGTTGACCACTTCATTTTTCGAGACAGTAATCATCATTCACTGACAGATCTGTCCACATCTCATGTCGTTTTGCCTGCTGCGCGGTGAGTTCATTGATGAACATTCGCTAGATGAACCATTGCGCAGTGTGTGAATGCTGAACAAAACTCTTGTGAGCAACTTTGACGTCACCGACATGGCCTGATGCCTATGATGTGTGTTGTGTTTAGGTCATTTGTACTCTACAAGTGCAGATGTGTGAAGGTCAGAGAGGTCAAGTCATTGATTAACAGAGGGTATGTGTATCAATTGCTTTCTCCATCTTGTCAGTCACGCTCAACTTGTGGTGAGTATATCTTGGCAACTGTTTCACATAGGATTCTCAAACTCCCACAAAGTTTGCAAAATGAGCTGAAGTTGTGCACTCTCAGGTTATATTTTCACATTTTGATCTATTTTAGAAGTTGTCTCCCCTTGCTCATATTGCTCAAATTTGTGTGCTGACCCAATTCCTCCCTTGAGTTAGCATTCACCAACATGAACAGAATGGTACAGATTGCAACCTCCCCCTGCTATTTTTCTTGCTACGCATTTGTCCATGTCGTTATTGAATCCATACCACTCATTGAAGTATGTCTTTTATTTGTTTTCTTTCCTTTGCGTCTTATGCTCACAAATGCACTCAGACTTTTAAAAATATGTTATACAGTGCAATGGCTGATTCTTTTATACTTAAATTTTTCTTGAGTGGAGGTTGGACATACATTTTTGTAATCTGTGATTGCTTTCTTGTTCTTAATAAGATAGTATTGCTGACACTTCATACATCCATGACTATCAACTTATGCTTGAGAAATTATAATTATTTATTTATTTATTTGATTGGTGTGTATATTTCACTTATACAACGACGGCCAGCAATGTGGTAGGATAACACTGGGCAGCGCCCAGGGGAAATTCACGAGTGGCAGGCCTTCCCACGTACGGCCGGAGAGGAAGGCAGCATGAAGTGGACTTGAGCTCACAGCGACAGCATTGGTGGGAGGCTTCTGGGTCATTACGCTGCACTAGTGCACTAACCGAGCCTGATAAATTGTAACTACTGGTATCTACAGTATGCATATAATGGGATGTACATGCACATACCTAAAAACTAAAAGTTTCAGTAACTAACTGACATACAGAAGTAGATAGTGTATTACGTGTGTATATATATATATATATATATGTATTGTCTTATCTTATTATAATCACAGTCTTTAACATAAAGTTTAGAAGGTATTTAGATATGTTTTTAGATTTATGTTCATTGTCTCACATCAGTTTTGTACGTGTAGTTTGCCGATGCTAAGAGTAATGACACTCATTTGATCCCTTGTTTCCCGTCTGTTAAACCGTGTTATATAATAGTAATTTCCCTGTTATGTGATATCGCCATGTAAAGTGGTCAGGCAGATAAATAAACCGCAGAGGTAACTGTAACCAAGAAACTGTAGTTGATAAGACTAGAGTTATGTTGACAATGGATGCACACACTCATGGTATGACTTAATGTGCTGAGAAGCTAAGGAATTTAATAATAAATCGCCCCACCTCGACTGTCTAGCGGTTAGGGCATCCGCCTCGAACTCGGGAGATCCGGGATCAATTGCAGGTCGGGTTATACCAAAGACTTTAAATATGGTACTTTTGGCTGCCTTGCTTGGCCCTCAGCATGGAAAGTGATTCAGCCAAATTGACTTCTTGTTTACAAAATGTGACAGTAGGGGAGTTTCGAGTTCGAACTCTTTTGTCGTGAAAGGTAAGAAAAGTTCAAATGTGTCCTGTGACTGGTCAGAAATATCAGGCAATTTTGTTGATTTTAATTTACTGATCACCTGTCTCCTTGTGGAGGCACAAACGACCTCTCCTACAATCAGGAGCATCTTAAATTAAAAAAATTTCCTGATCCTTAATTCTTCCTGTCGTACATCTAGTCTAAATAACTTTTTTTGACACTTTTCTTAGACGCTCATGTCATAGTAAATGAAATCAGAAATAGTTCCCTAACATTTTTGACGGGTCACGTGGTGCAGTACGGCTTTTCTTGACTTTAGCGATAAAAGACTTCAAACTCGAAACTCCCCTATTGATGGTCATTGTAATTGCTAGCACAGCACAGAAAAAGCGTTGATGTTACATACAGGTAACTCAGTATTTACCTAAAATCTGGGGCAAGTTTCATAAAGCATACTTTAAGTGCTAAGTACAGTTGTTGCACGTAGGTACTGTACATGTAAGTTTACTTGGTATCTATATAACATACATTGACTGCAAATGGTTGTGGGTTTCACTCGGGCTCTACCTGGTTTCTTACCACCATAATGCTGTCTGCTGTCGTATAAGTGAAATATTCTTGAGTACAGAGTAAAACACCAATGCAATAAATAAATAAAGTAGAACTGCCTGCAGTTGTAAGGCTTCCAAGCCATTCTTCACACAGAGCAGCTGCAGCACACCGCAAAATTTGTATTAGTAGTTGTGCAGCACAGCCATGCCGTTATTTTGAGAAACATGCCTGAATCAATGCAGTGTATATGCAGCATACATCATATGTCTGTGGGAGTATGCAAAATATAGCAAACTGGCTCTTCGACAAGTTTTTAAGTTCTATAAGTGGTGTATTTATTAACACAGCTGAAAACTTTTACATACATGTATTCACATAGTGCACAAATAAGCGTGTGCACTGACACCAGTTTTAAGCTTTACAGCTTTATTTTGTCTCTCACTTGACCTCCACATATGAGCTAACTTGGGCTGTTAGCATTTTGTGGCAATGCTATACATCACAGGGGAAAAGGAAAGACAATTATGTGATTAAAATGGGACACTTCATCTGGTAACGAAAGTTTAATATTCGTTCACTCTTCTTAGCCATTTATGTGCATGTAGCTACACCGTGAGTGTGTACTTTTGAATTTGCGAAACACAGTTAATCGGGATTTTGCGAATTCTTGAAATGCTATACTTTTTTTAGTTAGGACACGGCTCAAGATTCTACACACAATTAGTACATATATAGCTGTTTGCACATACCAGTTTGCAGAGTTACAGCGAGAAAAGTATACATGGAAGAAAAGAAGTAACGCAGGAGTCGTGATGAGAACATAGCACTACAAAAACAGACAGGTCTGCATTTTTTTTAAGGAGAGCCCAAATGTGTCATACATATGGTTAAATACACATAAATAAATAAATATGTTTCTTTAAATGCTTTCCTTACATTTACAATACAGATAGTAATCAGCACAAATTACAACAAAATATGCAAGAATTAAGTGGGAAAAAACTGTGACAAAAATGAAAAGGAGTCAGTTGGACATGAACCCTGGACTACCAGGTATACACAGTGGGTATAGTACATTTTCTTTTCTTTTGATATTATATTTATTCATCCATTTACAGATATGTTACATAATAATTGTACCATATTACATGTTAAAAAAGGTCTTCACAGAAGAGGAGGCTATAATAGGGTATTACAAACAATTCCATATATACATATATATACACATACAGTTTGAGTGACATAAAATTCATAACTCAAAATGGCTGTGAGTGATTAGCGTGTTACAACAGTGACAGACACAGTTTGCCAGTGGTGGCTATTTTTACAAAAGGATTATGTTAAAAATGTATGACAGAATGTGTCCTTGTGCCCATCAAGAGGCACAAAGGCTGCTCGTTTATGGTGTGATATCATAGCTTTAAATACAGGAAGCACATTAGCCTGCTGTCCATGATACATCAGGCTATTCCGCCAAATAGGGCCAAGGAAACGACCGTACTGACAAAGTATGCATTAACTTTGTTTAGCTGTGACGTAATTCCAAGCAAGAAATTTCTTTCAAATCCAAGGTCATTCAGAACAGTCACAGCTGTATACCACAATAGGTAGATAGATTCAAAATTGTGCACAAGAGTCCGTTGACAGCTTTGCGGGCTAGGGAGAGCCGTTCATATCTTGGTTTGAGTGACAGTGGCCCGACGCAGTTGACATAGCACTCACCCAATCTATCTTTCACGCAACAGGCAGCAAATCTGAGTGCAAAACTAAGTGGAGTCTGATTTGCCAAAATGGTTAATTTGCTAAACGTCGCTCAGCAGTGAAATTGCAAATGCTCTACATAAATATTCAACACAGGAAAAGAGACGCTTTGTTTATTTTTGGTGGAAACAGGATGTACAGAGGGGAAGAAAGGTACAAGTATTTGTTCACCTCAACGTGCCATATCCATCATTATATTTTCAGCTCAATCAGACAAGTGCTCCTTAGAGAAGCAACGCTCACCAAAAATCTCTTACTACCAAATTTTGAGCCGTCATAGCACCGGCAGTATTAACAGCAGTACACTTCGGAAGGATTGGTCCTGCTGACCAAGGATGGAATTTTTGTTCCCATGTAGGTTTCACTTCTTAAACAACCGTGGTAATCTGTCATTACTCTGACAAATATGTGCTATTTTTTACTTTATTGTATAAAATCATCAATTGTGACAATACTATAAAGACAGATGAAAATTATTCAGAGATTCAGGGGGTTTTGGCTCGAACTACACCAAGTAGCATACTTGTTAACTTTAAATTCACAAATGATGTGTCACATGACGACGTCTGCATATAGACACACTTTTACAGTTTTGTACATATTTGCGTCATTTTTGCAAATTTTATTCGGCAAAACCTGTTCTGTAAGCATATCAAGCTATTAAGCTACAATTTGGTACAAGTTTCAGATTTCTAGCTCTCCTACTTGTCAAGTTACAGGTCATTGAATGTACATAACAATAAAAAGTTTTTTGACCATATCACAAAAAGTTACAAAGGTAGACAAAAATTAAAATCAGATTCGGCATCCTCGTTCCAAAATACACCAGAATTCGTCTAGAAAAATTGAAATTTCAAGACTAATTGTAACTTCATAATTTCGATCAGTTGCAAGCTTCCACAGTTTTTACTGGAAGTTAACAGCTTTCTCAAACTTATTTTAGTCAGGAACGGTCTTCCTGCTTATTAATTTGTGGAAAAATCTGTTCACCGGTTCTTGAGAAGGAGTTGTTTAAACGTTTTCATGTAAAATACAATGTGGTCACCAAACCACATAACCGAGAAAAACCAAAATGCCTTGTGGCACAAGTTCAAGTATTTGCTAATTTCAGTGTAGAATTTCAAGTCTCTCGGTGAAATGGTCTAGGTTGTATCTTTTGGACAAAATTGAGTAAATGATAATAATAATCCGAAACATACTAATAGGTGTCCCACAGGTTAACCTGCGTGAACCTCTAATAATCTGTATGGTAACAATAGGCTTTCCAAGCTTTCAGCTTGTTAAGACTGACTTAACGTTAAGTATGCTTAATGAAACTGGCCCCAGCCTGTCTTCTCATGAAACGCACTTAACCATTAAATTATTCTCTGATGTACACGTAGTATCAGAATATCCTGAACCAGTTAGCAAAATTATCAGTTGTAGGTAACCCGTAATCTTCTGAGAACAAAACAGAGCATCCCTGCATGATCTGCCCAAATAGGGTTTCTTGTCGTCTTGCACGCAGGTCTATTGTAGAATGAATGCCCAATGTATTCATATACAGTAGGACACCCAGATTGGACAATGCGACATCCCAAAGGCTGATAGGCAGACCACTGAGCCATGAAAAAACAAAACAACTAGACTTCTATCGAGAGCTGCTTTGTAGGATCCATAAAGACCTTACAAGCATTTTGGAATCATTCAAATGTCATACATGTGTGAAGTATGCAAACACAAATTTTTCTCTTTGTTAGAGTATCCTAAGCAAATTGTTATTGTTTTTGTTTTTTTGATAAACAAACAAACTCATTTGAAGTTACATGAAGTACATCCTTATTTATTCAGTTGAAATATATGTATATATGTTTATCTTGTTCTTCCTACATAAATCTCATCTGACAGTTTTCAACTATAAATTTGTTGCTTTTAATTAATACAAAAGAGAATTATGTATTGCAGATACAGTATGTGAAATTTCTGCCTGGCAACAGCTGGTGAAAATCATTGTCATACAGCTGTAAAATCAATATTTTTTTGTGAAGTCATGGAAATGGTGTTCATGTGTCTGCCCTTCTGTCCACTCGGTCTGTCAATGCAAACCTTTTGTCTGTCAGTGAAAGCTTTTTGTCTGTCAGTCAGACCTTTTGTCTGTCAGTCAAAGCTTTTTGTCTGATCTCACAGTTTTCAGTCCATGAGGTTAATATTTACACAATGGCTGCGAGATCAGTGAGAGGGCTGCTGGGATTCATTTTTTCAATCGACATAAACCAATATGGGCACTGTCAGCCATCTTGGATTTTGTGATAGTGGCACCTGTGGTTGTGAGTAAGATATCTTGAATAGTTTTCAACTATCAAGTTAATCAAGCATAGCTATACTGTCCATCATCTTTGATTTCCCGGACATGAGACCTTTATATTTAGCACATACATGCACATCAGTGTTGGATCTAGAAATTTTTCAAGGGTCCTTAATTGATTTTTTTGAAAAATTCTCATCCACCTTAGGGAGGCAAAATGAACAAAAATAACTGCATATGCGGAAGTAAATGATGCGACATCTGCCAGATCCGTTCACGTTAATAGCGTAACCACACTAGCGGCCCTCCTTTTGCTATGTAATTCGCAACTATATTGTTAATTGTCTTTTGTAGACTAGGTACCAATTTAGTAATAAAAACATTTGATACTTTATGAAAAATTTGACTTTTTCAGATTTTTGCCCATTTGAGTTTTTAGAAGAGTCCATTCGACAGACACAACGAGACCCTGTATTCATCCCGGCTTATGTACTGAGAATCGCAATTTATCTCGAAAACACTGACACAAATGCGGACGACCTGTCCCCTACTTAAGCTTGTTTACATTGAATTGAATTTTCTGAGCATAATAACCTGTACATGTATGCTACAATAAGCCAGAGAGTTGTTTCGACTGCGCATGACCGGATTTCCTTCGGATTTCGTCACACACAGTTCAGCCCATTTTGAGTATTTTATGTGTCTGTGTGACATTTGAGACTATGCCTGGGCAGTAGAGCTGTTTCAAGTGGAAAACTCTGTTAAAAACACGGAAAGAAAAAAAATTAGAACTGACCTCTACACTATCCTGTTGCCCAAGTCTGTAGTATGAAGAGATAATCATGAATGGCCATGTGCTTTTGTTTGTCTACCGTATGTCACATTCTGCTCATATGCGATCATGCCCAACTCTAAACCTATATGTGGCTTATTATTTCACATCTCTACACTGTGGTATATGGGTAAAAAAACAATGATGTAAAAATTGGAAACCTGACAGTCTGTCATTCAACCGACTTGACCTACATTCTTTGATCCTAACCTCTTTTGTCTGCATGATCCTGCAGCTTTGGGGTACTAGATATTTTCAGGATACGATGTTTTATTAAATCATTTTATAGAGCACAAAAAGGTGTATGTACCTGTACATTAATGAAAGAAGGTGATTATTGTAAGTTAAAGAAAAAATACATGTGTCAGAAGCTATCTGTATCTTATTATTCCCAAACTCAATTCACACATCTTGTTCCAGTAGCCAATGAAATCTTATGTAATGGATGGCCCAGTGTTACAGGATTTTGCTGAATTAAGTCATGCAGGGTCATTACTAAACTTGGTATAATGGGTTAATATGGGTTGGATTTGGCCGTCCTTGAAAAACTCTTTGACACAACCCAGCCCCATGAGAAAAAATAGGGCTGGTTGAAACGAATACATGGGCCTTGTTTTTGTTCTGGCTCTTAAAAAAAATTAACATGTTGAGAAAATTTTAAAACATAAAACAACTTCTATCAATATACCAATAAAAACTTTTTTAGTAGTGCCCTTTCTGAAGGGTCAGTTGGGTTATGCACAACAAAAATATATTTAAGGATGGCCTTGGACTGAGTTCTATAATGATTCACTGGAGGGTGTTCAGGAAGCACACATGGTTTCTGTTATACTAGCTGTAATGCCTTTATGTATGAACAATGAACCCAGTGTTCTGGTAGGATGAAAACCCTGGTGGCTTGGCTGTTGTGTTCTTAGTAATTACTGTTACGATTACTTTAAAACATTCCTCACAGATTTACAAAAAAACTAGAATTCAAAATATAAGCTTAAAGCTTAACTTTGTTCTGTATCTAAATAAAGCATGTTTAAACCCCAAAAATAGAATTCTTGGTTACAGGCATAACACTAAAAAACATATATAAATTTGTTTCATTACAATCCACGTAGATGTATTATCTCCAGGAAGTAATTATACTTGTTCCGATCTACATGTGTTGCCGCTGACTGTTGTTAATGATTTTTCAGTTAAATAGGAGATCTGAATGAAGATAAAGATAATACTTTTCCGGCATACCTACAGTGCATGACAAACTGTTGCACTGTGGAGGACCTTTCACCATTATATGGAGATGTGTGTGATACTGGTTTGAAGACTGGCAGGCCATCATCAGAAATATAATTGTTGGCAGTAACCCTTCCAAAGAAGTGCTGTACTCTAAAGTTTATACTGGGCTTGAAATGGAATTTCTTTTTATTATTATTTATACATCAGTGAAATGACAGTGTTTCCCTCACTGATCAGAGTGTTGGTTTTACTGCCTTGAAATATCACGTTTTGATATTTCACACCCAGATGTCATGACAAAAGACGTCAAAAAAGAAACATTTTGTTTTGTTAAGTTCCAATCTGATAACAGCAGAATGATGTAATAATGCAAGTTTAATCAGCTGCTAGAAGAGAAAATATATAACACATCATGTACACGATGTTAGGCTGTGGGCAAGTCTGTTCCTCTCGTCTCGTTGGTTATGATTTCCACCTCTCACTCGAACAATATTTATGGCATTCAACCTTCACTGTTCCTCTCTGGCAGTACATGGGAAGGTCTGCCAGCAACTTACAGATGGTCGTGGGTTTCCCCCCGGGTTTCCTGCCCGGTATCCTCCCACCATAATGGTGGCCACCGTCATATATGTGAAATATTCTTGAGTACGGCATAAAACACCAATCAAATAAATAAATAAATCAACCTTCACTGTGCAATGTCCTCTGTTTTTTTTTTACTCTCTCTCTCTCCTCATGTTAATTTCTTTTCAATCATTCTCTGTTTCATTGCCTAGAATAAAAAGTATATTTCCCTCCTAAAGGACTCTGTGGTTTCTGATAGGGTTGAGTTACATGAACCTGCAACAAAGAAATTTTCAAGGATGGCCTAAAACTACATGCAGTAAACATGTAGCTTTTCAGTGTTGGGATGAAAGAGATTGTCACCTGTTGTGTCACAGTTAAAACCATGTACACATACAAGTTGACCCTCAGTGAAAGAATGTAATCTGTTAGACTTGAGACGGCTGTTGCAGCATAATGTACACAGGTCCAGGTATCTACTGTAAGAAAAAAAAAAAATCCTGCAGGGTGTTGCCATGGCAACCTTTGATCGGTGGTAATTATTAGTGTATTGTTGGGTGTTTCCTGCCTGGTAGATCTATATATGAGGTTCCTTTAAGCTGTGGATTAATTGCTGTAGCTCAGTGACAGAAGCCCGTAAGTTTCCCCGATTACCCAGATGCTGCGCAGCTGGCGGTTGCCTGCACGCGAATGCCGTAGTCAGTTAGGCAAGGCGGTACAGGTAGGATATCAACATGTGACGGCCACTCATTTTTGCAGCGTAACCTTTGACAAGGACAACTTCTCCACCATTACACATGTAGACACTGTCATTCTTCAACCTTTTCCCATGTTTGCAAGGTGTTTATTGAAACATATTGTGAAGGCATTACTCTGCGCTAAAATCATACCTTTTGTGAAGCCCTGAAACTGGCCAAGCCAACCAATGTAGTATTGTCTCAAAATTCAAATTTCAAATGTGCATAAATTGCGCTGAAGTTGCTCTTTCATATGCGAAAAGGGTGATGTATTAGGGTAGCATGCATATTAACTTTCTGCATCACACAATGGTAAAGTGTGTCACTAACTTGCCAAAGTATGGTGATTTATTTCAAGCAATCCGAATTTCCCCCACCCCTGAAGCTGACCGCCATCCTTTAAAGGGAAAGACCTGGTAAAAATAAACGAATGAGGACTGAAAAGACTGTTAAAACTGTATCTGAAAATACGTACACTGAATTTCTTAGATTTTTTTTTCACCAAAATAAATGCAGTGAAATGTTTTGATTGTATGGTTGGTTTTATAGACCATATTGATAATAGGATTCACCAGTGACGTCACACAACTTTGTCTACACCTTTATGTTCATCTCAGGATATTCTTCTTCTGAAGAGCCCTCCTGTAATGTGTGCCTGTGTATGGGAACACTAATGTGACATTAAATTCCTGCTTTAGGGTCATAGAATAGTCGGCATAACATCACTGGGGTGAACCACATCATCAATGTGACCCATAACCCACTATACAATCAAAACATTTGACTGGGTTTATTTTCGGGGAAAGAAAATCTAAAAAATTCAGTGAAGGTATTTTAAGATAAAGTTTTTACTGGCCTTTTCACTTTCTTTCCCTTTAAAAAGGAAACCAGTATCTTAAGTGTGGCGTTAAAGCAGCAGTCACATCAACAAATCACGACAAAAGAGGCTGTGTTTGCACGTACTCCCGCTGGTTCAACTGCAACCTTTATAATACATCAGTCTTTTTGTTAGGTACATCTGTACTTGTCAAACAGCAGTTATCTCACGATTTTTTGCACAAAAAAAAAATCGGTAAGAAAAAGTCATGCTTTGGTTTCCTTGCAATGACTCCTCCAGACATACATGTGGTTTGATTTTGACAAAATTTGAAATTGCAGGTCTGCCTTTTGCATCCACAGATAAAGCTGGAAAGACAGCTGAAATTTTGGCAGAGTTTGCATGTTGAATCATTTCTAACTTTTCATATTGGTTGTTACAACAACATTAGATGTGACTCTGAGTTTTCATATTGGTTGTTACAACTACATTAGATGTGATTCTAACTTTTTTTAGGTAAGCGATGAGTGGCAAGGATATCCACTGGAACAGTTCTGTGTGCCCAAACATTACGAGGAGGACCTGGAGAGTATCCTCATCCCGTGTGGACTCATTCTGGACAGGTAAGTGATAAGTGACAGGACATTGTGTTAGAACAGTTCTGTGTGCCCAAACATTACGAGGAGGACGTGGAGAGTATCCTCATCCCATGTGGACTCATTCTGGACAGGTAAGTGACGAGGGACAGGACTGTGTGTTAGAACAGTTCTGTGTGCCCAAACATTACGAGGAGGACCTGGAGAGTATCCTCATCCCATGTGGACTCATTCTGGACAGGTAAGTGACGAGGGACAGGACATTGTGTTAGAACAGTTCTGTGTGCCCAAACATTACGAGGAGGACCTGGAGAGTATCCTCATCCCGTGTGGACTCATTCTGGACAGGTAAGTGATAAGGGACAGGACATTGTGTTAGAACAGTTCTGTGTGCCCAAACATTACGAGGAGGACGTGGAGAGTATCCTCATCCCGTGTGGGCTCATTCTGGACAGGTAAGTGACGAGGGACAGGACTGTGTGTTAGAACAGTTCTGTGTGCCCAAACATTACGAGGAGGACCTGGAGAGTATCCTCATCCCGTGTGGGCTCATTCTGGACAGGTAAGTGACGAGGGACAGGACTGTGTGTTAGAACAGTTCTGTGTGCCCAAACATTACGAGGAGGACCTGGAGAGTATCCTCATCCCGTGTGGGCTCATTCTGGACAGGTAAGTGACGAGGGACAGGACATTGTGTTAGAACAGGTCTGTGTGCCCAAACGTTACGAGGAGGACCTGGAGAGTATCCTCATCCCGTGTGGACTCATTCTGGACAGGTAAGTGATAAGGGACAGGACATTGTGTTAGAACAGTTCTGTGTGCCCAAACATTACGAGGAGGACCTGGAGAGTATCCTCATCCCGTGTGGGCTCATTCTGGACAGGTAAGTGATAAGGGACAGGACATTGTGTTAGAACAGTTCTGTGTGCCCAAACATTACGAGGAGGACCTGGAGAGTATCCTCATCCCGTGTGGACTCATTCTGGACAGGTAAGTGATAAGGGACAGGACATTGTGTTAGAACAGTTCTGTGTGCCCAAACATTACGAGGAGGACCTGGAGAGTATCCTCATCCCATGTGGACTCATTCTGGACAGGTAAGTGTCGAGGGACAGGACTGTGTGTTAGAACAGTTCTGTGTGCCCAAACATTACGAGGAAGGACCTGGAGAGTATCCTCATCCCATGTGGACTCATTCTGGACAGGTAAGTGACGAGGGACAGGACATTGTGTTAGAACAGTTCTGTGTGCCCAAACGTTACGAGGAGGACCTGGAGAGTATCCTCATCCCTTGTAGACTCATTTTGCTCAGGTAAGTGACGAGGGACAGGACATTGTGTTAGAACAGTTCTGTGTGCCCAAACATTACGAGGAGGACCTGGAGAGTATCCTCATCCCATGTGGGCTCGTTCTGGACAGGTAAGTGACGAGGGACAGGACATTGTGTTAGAACAGTTCTGTGTGCCCAAACATTACGAGGAGGACCTGGAGAGTATCCTCATCCCATGTGGACTCATTCTGGACAGGTAAGTGTCGAGGGACAGGACTGTGTGTTAGAACAGTTCTGTGTGCCCAAACATTACGAGGAGGACCTGGAGAGTATCCTCATCCCATGTGGACTCATTCTGGACAGGTAAGTGACGAGGGACAGGACTGTGTGTTAGAACAGTTCTGTGTGCCCAAACATTACGAGGAGGACCTGGAGAGTATCCTCATCCCGTGTGGGCTCATTCTGGACAGGTAAGTGACGAGGGACAGGACTGTGTGTTAGAACAGTTCTGTGTGCCCAAACATTACGAGGAGGACCTGGAGAGTATCCTCATCCCGTGTGGGCTCATTCTGGACAGGTAAGTGAC